>JAOTJB010002440.1:0-11873 GCA_027123815.1 Erythroxylum minutifolium | reverse complement strand
ATCTAATTAAACTCCAAAAATTGCTAATTCATGAATTCTAACTTATATTCATGCTTGCTAATTTAATAAAATAAATTTTAAGAAAAAATTCAAGATCCAACATTTCTCGCCTTAAAGAATTTCGGCCTCAAAATTCTCACCTGAGTCCACAAATAGGTGTGGATACTTCTCTTTCATAGCCTCTAAAGATTTCAATTTTTCTTCCTCTCTTGCATAATTCTTCTCTAAAACTTTAAGTAGCTTCAAAGTCTTATTTCTCAACACTTTTTCTTTTGAATCTAAAATCACCACTGGTTGTTATTCATAGGTCAAATCCTCCCTTGATTGAACCTCTAAAGGTTGGACTATGTGCAAAGGATCCGATCTGTACCTTCTTAACTTCGATACATGGAAGACATTGTGAATCTTAGATAATTCTAGTGGTAAGGCTAAATTGTAGGCTAGAGGCCCAATCTTCTCAATAATCTCATAAGGCCTATCTATCTTGGACTGAGTTTACCCTTTTTATTACCCTTTTTATCAAATCTCAAAACTCCTTTCTATGGTGAGGCTCAAAGGAATACCTTATCTCTAACTTCATATTCCATGTCCTTCATATATGCGTCTGTATAGCTCTCTTCTTCCTATCTTGAGTTGCCTTGAATCTCTGTTTCACTATATTGATCTTGTCTATTGTATTTTATACCAACTCAGGTCCGAAAAGTTTTCTTTCGCCTTCCTCATCCCAACAAATAGGAGATTTGCACCTCCTACCACACAAAGCTTCAAAAGGTGCTATTTGAATTCCTGAGTGGTAGGAATTATTATAAGCAAACTCAATCAAAGGTAAATGTTCATCCCGTGAGCCTTTTAAGTCCATAACACAAGCTCTTAGCATTGCCTCCAATGTCCTTATTGTCCCCTCTGTTTGACCTTCATTCTGTGGATGAAAAGTTGTGTTAAAATGCATCTTAGTTCCTAAAGCCTCCTGCAAACTTTCCCAGAATCTAGATGTGAATCTGGGATCTCTATCTGAGACAATAGAACTTGCAATCCCATAAAGTCTAATTATTTCATCTATGTATTTCTTGTCCAAGGCATTCAAAGAATCTGTCTATCTAATTGGAAAGAAATATGCTGACTTGGTTAGCCTATCAACAATCACTCATATTGCATCATGCTTCTTATTAGTCTTTGGTAATCCCATCAAGAAATCCATTGTAATCTTCTCCCACTTCCATTCTGGAATAGACAAGGGCTTAAGCTTACCAGCGGGTGCTTGATGTTTCGCTTTAACCTGTTGACACACTAAGCATACTCTACAACATCTTTCTTTGAAATCTCTATACATTCTGGTGCTCCTCAGATGCATTGCATATGGAACATTGTATGCCTCATTAAGAATTTCATCCTTCAACCCTTGCATATCCCAAATATATAATCTGTTGCCTACAACCATTAATCCATCTTCTTTTACTTTTAATTTCTTCTCTGAGTTTGCTCAAGTATTCATGTTGTTCCTACAATTCCTTAATCTTCTCATTTAATACTAGCCTTACTCTAAAATTAGCTAATATATAACCAGATTCGACTTGCCTCAACTTCACCTTAAGTTTGGCTAATTCCTTCACAAAGGAAGACATATCGTCTTCATATATGCCATAGTAGATTTCTTGCTCAGTGCATCCGCTACAACATTAGCTTTCCCCAGGGGGTAGTCTATCATCAAGTTATAATCCTTTAACAATTCTAACTACCTTCTTTGCCTCAAATTTAACTCTTTCTAGCTCATCAAATATTTAAGACTCTTGTGGTCTATAAATACCTTGATGGTGACTCCATATAAGTAATGTCTCCATATTTTCAATGCAAAGACTATAGCAGCCAATTCCAAGTCATGTGTAGGATACTCATAGGGTTTTAATTGCCTGGAAGCATAGGCAATTACTTTATCTCATTGCATCAACACACACCCTAATCCTTTCCTCGAAGCATCGCTATATATTGTATATCCATCACTACTAGAAGGCAAAATCAAAATTGGTGCAGTTGTAAGCTTATTCTTCAATTCCTTAAAGCTCTTCTAACATTCTTCTATCCACCTAAAATTTTGACTTTTCCTTGTCAATTTGGTAAGTGGGGTTGATATCATAGAAAAGCCTTCTATAAATCATCTGTAATAACCAGCTAATCCCAAGAAACTCCTCATTTCAGCTACATTCTTGGGTGCCTCCTATTTAACAACAACTTCTATTTTCCATGGATCTATATGTACTCCTTTTTTGAAATGATGTGTCCAAGAAACACCACTTCCCTTAGCCAAATTTCACACAAATTTGGCATATAACTCTTTCTTTCTCAATGTCTCTAAGGCAATCCTTAAATGCTCTTCATGCTCCTTATCGCTTTTGGAATAAACCAATATATCATTAATAAATACTATGATAAATTGGTCTAGGAAGGACTTGAAGACTCTATTCATTAAGTCCATGAAGGCTATAGGTGCATTGGTTAATCCAAAGAGCATAACTAAGAACTCAAAATGTCAATATCGTGTTCTGACAATAGTCTTTAACACATCAGATTAATTTATTCTCAATTGATGATAACTCGATCTCAATTCTATCTTGGAGAAGACTTTTACTCCTTACAGTTGAACAAACAAATCATCTATGAGTGGGAGAGGATATCTATTCTTGATAATGACATGATTGAGCTTCCTGTAATCGACACAAATCGTCAAAGATCAATCCTTCTTCTTTACAAAAGAACTGGAGCTTCCCAGGGTAAAGAACTAAGCCTAATAAAACCTTTATCCAATAACTCTTCTAACTACTTTTTAAGCTCCCTCAATTCTGCCGGAGCCATTTTATAGGGTGGGATTGATATTGGTGCCATGCCTATAAGAAGCTCTATGGTGAACTCAATCTCTCTAGGTGGTGTTAGTCCTGGTAGTTCCTCTGGAAAGACATCTGAAAATTCCCTGACCACAGGAATGTTTTCTAAGTTTTCTTCATCTACCTCCATGTCTACCATATATGCCAAGAATGCTTCACATCCTTTCCTCATCATCTTCTCTGTTGTTAGAGCTGAAACAATTCTAGACAAGCTTACTTTCTTGTCTCCCACAAACACCACCTTTTTGCCTTTTTCCAATACAAACTCGACCGTCTTCCGTTTGTAATTCAAATTGACATTGTATTTTTCTAAGATGTCCATGCCCAAAATCACATCCAACCCTTTCATCTCCAATGGCATTAAATCTACCACTAATTTCACCTCACCAATACATATTTCACACTCTCGATAACATAACTAATAATGATATACTAGCCAATTGGGGGTATTAACCATCAAAGGACTCTCTAATAGACTCAAATTTCTATCATGCATAATCATACTTGACGAAACAAATGAATGGGTAGATCTCGGATCAAGTAAAACAATAATATCATCATTAAATATTTTAACCATACCAGTCACAACTTCTGGGGCTGTTTCTGATTTCTCCCTCGTCATTGCAAATACTCGAGCTGGTGTTTGCCCTTTCAATCATTTGGAAGGATTTACCTTTTTGGCTCCACTAGAACTGCCGACTTTAGTTACAGACTTAACTTCCACAATCTCAGCCTTCTTTGAAGCTTGCATCTGATTCCCCTCATGTCTAGCATATTGCAAACACTCTCTAACTTTATGCCCTTTCTCTCCATAATTATAGTAAGCTCTAGTCACTCGGTAACACTCCTCTTTATGGAATTTACCACAATTGTCACATTTTGGAAAGGATGGCTTATTCCCCTCTCCTTTTCTGCTACCTCCTACAGTCGAGGCTTGAAGAGAAATAGTTCTCACCAGTTTGGGCCTATTCGAACCACTGCTCCTAACCTCAGATGGTGCAGGGAAAGTCTTGGCCCTCCTTCCTAGCATAGGTGCACTACCTCCCCTGCTAAGCTGTTCTCTTCCTCTCCTCTTTCTGTTAACTGCACTTTTTATGTTTTCCATATTTTTAACCCTTAAAGAAGCCTGTACCAGTTGTTAAATGTCTCAAAAATTTTGCATAACTACTTTTTCTCTTATGGCCAAATGCAATCTCATTTCAAATCTTCGGTACTTAGCTGCTTCGCTCATCATCAACTCAGCTGCATATCTGGATAATTATGTAAATCTGCGGTCATACTCACTCACTGTCATCTTCCTCTAAGTGAGACTTAGAAACTCCCTCTTCTTTTGCTAGATATACACCTCAGACAGATATTTCTTCTTATAGGCAGCTTGTTTATGGATAATGCAACCAAGAATAAGTTAAAGGGATAAACATATGTTTGGAAGGGTTAATGAGTATAAACATATAATATATAATGTGACACAGGATAAAAATGTTTAATAACAAAGTAAAGGACAAAGCTGTGCTCTCTAGGATTAAATTGGCTAATATACTTTAAATTAGGTTCATAACTATTAGATCAAACTCTTAACTTATGATTAATCAAGTTAATAAAACCTACAAGGTAAAAAGAAATAAGTTGGTAAAATGCATTAAGATAAATGAAGGAGAACATATAACTAAACATTAAGGAAATACTTAGGAAACTAAACCATAAAGATGATGATCTATTAAAGATGGGGACCAATAATGTTATTATCCCCCAAGGAAATTTTGCAAATAGCAGGCAAAACTAATGACATAATTAGCCAACTACGTAACCATTGTAAAAGAAGATGAGGTGGACTGGACATATATAATCTAAAAATATTTATAAGAGGGAGAGCTACTTAACCACAAAAATGAGACAAACAAACTTATAACTAACTCCTCAAGTTATTCAATCATGGGTTGTTGGCCCCAGGTCTTGATTCTTATTTTGTGGCGACAAGGTGCGAAAAATTAGTGGACTTTTAAAATTAAAATAAATAAATAAAACTATGATAAAGATAAAAAAATAATTCATAGTGGGAGTAAAAATAAATACACAAATAATTAAAGTAAAATAACATAAAATAAAATGGGCATGAAAATAAATTGGGGTTGGACTCGGACCAAAATATAACAAATGAATAAAGGAAATAAAAAGAAAAGAAGTGAAAAAAGTCACGGGCGTGACTTTTAAACTCTCACGCCTGTGAGATGAGGGTGTCGTGATCGTGCTTAAGCATGATCGTGACATTTGGTAAACAGTCGCAGAAAAATGACGTTTGTTGCGATCATGCTTGACTTTTATGAAAATTTTGGATTGTCGCAATCATGCTTGTGCACGATCACGACATCCCTGTCAAGTACACCCATTTCAAAATTTCATAACTTTGAATCTTGAAATCTAAAAATTATAAAACTCATGTCGTTAGAAAGCTAAGAGAAAAATCTACAACTTTTATGTAGATTATTTTGTCAAATTATGCATAGATCAATCCACTTTATTCCTTGAAGTTTCAGAACACATTTTCATCCCCTTTTTCCTCTTTTCTCTCTACTGTCAATATATAACTTCTATGCATTTCAAAATACCCGATTCCAACAATCAAAACCATACATACAAAACTCCCAACTTAACTAATTTCTTGAGAAAATTTTTTCTAAGGCCTTCAAACATCTAACAATTTTTTTAATTCCAACACCATTGACATTTAACACAAAGAAATTTCCGCATATATATGTACAAAAATTCAATCATAAATGTTCATGCTTGCCATGCTTCTAAAATACCAAAAGTTTCTAAACTAACGTAGTTACAAAAATAGTCATTCTTGGAGTCAGTCAAAGTTTTTGCAAGGTTCAAAGTTGATCTACTATTTCTGCAACTAAGGAGTGGAAAATAGTGGGGTGAGCTAGGAAGTACAGTCGCTAATACATTGAGGAGTGGAAAATAGTGGGGTGAGCTAGGAAGCACAGTCGCTAATACATTTATAGCCATCGGAAATGAGCGCCACACACACACAATAAAGAATATTTATACACATACATATATATTGCATTCTAGTCTTAACAAATTACATTATCCATATTTCTAACACTGAGAATTTACGTAGTCAAGAACTTACTATCATGCAAATCAGATCATATATATATTTTTCAATCATGAAACCATAGCATTTAATCATAAACCGTGTTTAACAATTTAAAGAAAAATGCACACATAAAATGGCTTAAGAGAATCTTATAGAATGAAATTGCTAAACCAAAGTTTACACTATAAACGAAATGAGTCTGTTTTTCGAAGCAAATATGCCATAAATAGGCAGCCGGCAGAAGGCTATAGGTTAATGTGCACGTGACAAATGAAATCGTATCTCTCTTCCCCACATAAGCAAATTTCTTATGGTTACATATTTCATACCATAATCATATATTCATGCTCCTTAAATTTTCTATTTTTCATCAATATTAAAACTAGCAGAATTCTCATGAAGCAAACATGATATAAAGTCACAAAATATTTTTCCCACATTCACAATGAATAAAAGCAAGCATTTAAGCACAAATACAAGCAAATAATTCAGCTCATCAACTAACAACTATAAACATATTACCCACCTATTTACTTATAAATCCAAGCTCAAGTTTGTTCTTCCTCTTACTCTTGATTTCGAAGTCCTTGGTTCCCTTCAAACATATATATTTTCTTCCAAATCAACATACACGAATAGGACTTCCATAAAACTATATTATCCAAAGATGAGCTTTGACTTAATCTTCTTTTGGTTTATCTAACTAGAAAAACTAAGATCTAGTTAAGGTTCACGAAAATCTAAGAACATAAGTCTCTTATTACTCTTCTTGCTTTCTTCATTTTCAGCATATAAGAACCTAGTTTTTTTTGCTTCCTTCTTCTATCAAAACAAGAAGAGTAAATAAGAGTTACCTAAAACTCAACTGAACCTTCTTCTTCCACTTCTTGTCTTCTTTTTCTTTCTTTCCTTCTTCTCCTCTCTATGCTTCAGTTTCTCCTTTTCTTCTAGTCTTTTCTACGACTTTCTCTCTTTTTCTTTCTTAATATGCATGACTCTCTTCTCTTCTTTTCTTATTAATTTAAGATAAACCCTTTTCTTTCCAAGCTTACCCTTCTTTATTAATCTAATACCTTCTAACTCCTTAACTTAATTCTAACTCTTTCTTTTAATTTATGTAACCACACGAGATTCATAATATATATTATTGAACTCCAAAAATTGCTAATTCATGAATTCTAACCTATATTTATGCTTGTTAATTTAATAAAATAAATTCTAAGAAAAAAATTCGGGGTCCAACATGGATAGCTACATTGAAGGTCATTCACCCTATTTTATCAAAAATATATACCTAAATCTTAAACATAATTTGTCCTTGTAGATATTTATGAAAGGCTATGTGGGGAATAGAGGATCATCCTTAATCCTAAGAATCTTAATGAAAGGATACATTTGGTTTACAATTTGTAAGTATATTAGTAAGTTTGCAAGAAAATGCACTAAGTACTAAAGGTATTCAAAATTGCATCACTCATTTATCATTAGCTACAATGTAATATCAAGTGCCATCTATTTCATCCAATGGGGGATGGAGATTTTAAACAATGCACCTTAATAAATGTATAGTTTAGGCATGATTTAATCTAGCATAGACTACTAACCTTCTTCATGCTTGTATATTCCTAGTTTATATAATAGCTCTAATTACCTAAAAAGACTAAGTTTAATAGGATATGATTCAACCAACTATGTAAGTTTAATAGGATATGATTCAACCAACTTAGCTACCTAGTAGAGATTAGATTCAAATATATTAAGGATACCTAAAGTTCAACTATACATTAAAGAAGGATTGATTATAAAATAGAGTTACCCCAAGGTAATTCTCCTACAAAATATCATTAAACATAATTAATGATCTTGCATACTTAACACCATTCAACTTTACTAACTAAAGTATTAAAATGTCATGGTTAGAAACACCCTTGGTCCATTGGTAATTATTTTTACAGGACTAAAAAGCTAAGAAAAACCTATTAAACAAACTCCAAATTTTAATTATATGAAATATGAGCCCTAACACTTATTTTATAATAACCTTAATTTAGCATTTGGTCATTTAGACATTTAGAAAAATAGATGAATTGTTATTTAATCTAATATACAAAATTATACAATCAGTTGTAGCTAGCTAAATACAATTAGAAATATTCCAAAGTATCAATCTCACAAAGAACTAGTTGCTAAACCAATTAATCTTAGTTAAGCAAGAAAACTAAATAAATCAAATAATTGAATGAAATTCATTATATTAATAAATAAATAAAAATAAAGCACATAAACCAATGAAAGAAATCAATAGGATAAATGATACGTGCTTAAATGTTGATTCATGTGATTTACTACACTTAACGATTAATGTCTTAGAAATGCTTAGGATACTCCCTTTAACTCATACTTGATTTTAGGTACATTTCAGAAGTAAAGAAGCTAAAGTGACCCAAAAGCATATTCATCAATGCCATCTTCTCAATGCTCATACTTTATTAATTCATGGAGAAAGAACAAGAAGAGGATTGAAAGAAAACGGGACAAGCTAGAACGTCAATTGAAGAACAAAAGAAAAACTCGCAACTGTGACAGCCAACTTCATGGGCGTGATACTTTCTCACATCATGCATGCTTCTTAATAACCAGTGTATGCTTAAATAGGCAAGCTGCCATACTTCTTTGATGCTAGCTCCTATGCATTCTCGTGACATCTAACTATCTTCTTACAATGATGCCAACTACATTCTCACCTATGCTTCTCATAGTGTTAACTACCCAGGTATCGTGCTTCTAACAGTGACATGTGTTATTATTCATCAACGGTAACATGCGCTATTATTCATCAAAGGATTCTCTCTTCCAGTTATCCAAAGAGCTATAATAACATCAACGGTAACATGTGCTATTATCCACCAAAGGATTCTCTCTTCCAGTTATCCAAAGAGCTATCGTATTATAGCTTAATTCCTTCCAAATCACTACTATGCTTCTCACGGCTGTGAGAAGCTTCTCATAGTCGTAAGAGACATGTTACAACTGTGAAAAGTCTGTCATGACTGTGACAAGACTACACACCCATAAGAGGGCTATGAACAGCTGTGAGAGGTGCCATCTATCCCTAGGTTTTACTGTAAAAAGTAATGTTTGACAGCACAAAAGGATATTTGGAACAGACCCTAGTTGAAACATTTTTCTCTCATTTTCTCTTCGTTCTTCAACACTGACAAAGCCTATGGTAACAATGGCCGATGGTGGAAGCTTGAAGATGGAGATGGAAGGCTAACTTCCCGATGCCAATTCAACGAGGGTATTGACACCAAGTCATGATTAAGCTATTTCATCCTATTAATGTTGTAATCTCTTTTCGAATTGTTGTGTTGTTTGTGTTGATTGAAACAGGTTTTGTTTAGATGATCTCAATATGTTATTTTGATTGTTCTATTACAAACCTATTGCTATAATGTTAAATGTAATCCGTAATCATTACATTTGATGTTTGCTAGTATCATCTAATGGTCTTGAATTGTCAGGAACAATGTAACTTAGGATAGATAACCCGAATATGTGAGCTTACTACCTATATTGCTCATCATTTTCCACTTCGTAATGTTGCTACCAAATTGAATCTAGAGATCGTATCCTAAGTTATTCAGTAGTTAGGTTTAATTAATGATCTTATCTTAATTAAACACAGCCTAAAGGAAAATTGGGATTAGCAGTACTGTTAGTCTCAAATCAATAGGTCGAACAGAGGTGTAAAGACGTTAGGATGATGGAATATGCTTGATCGTGTTTAGGCCAAGATTTACCCTAAAACAGGACCTTATCCATATTCAACACTTTAATAATTTTTTATTTCTTGCTTTAATTTGCTTTCGATAGTTTACTTTTATTTTATTTTCTAAATTGTTTAAAATCCAAAACCCCTTTTATATTTTCCTAGCATCAATTAATTTTGTTACAAAAATTAACCGAATATTCCCTATATATTTGATCCCGACTCACCACAAATACAAATTTTAATTTACAGAGTCAGATAAATTTTGTAGTACACTTAACACGTGTCATTAAATTTTGGTGCCGTTGTCGAGGAGTGTGGTAGTTTAACTTTCCTTTTTTATTTTATTTGGTGTTCTATGAATATATTTGTTTATCATAGTTTCTTTTCGATTAATGATAAACTTTTAAAAGTTTTTAGTGTTGGTGTATGGTAGTTACGAGATCCTCTTGTAAAGAACCTGAGCAACTTGATTATGAGATTAAGAGAACATTGTGGAGATTACGTACGGAGGCAAGGTCAAACTTGGTAGAAGAATCTAAATCTTTATCTAAAGAGACGATGGAAAATCTGAGAACTTTAAGGGAGTTGTCTATACCCAATTTAACTCAAAGACCATTATGCATAACATTTCTGAATTTTACTGACATGTTACCTTTGAGTTAAAGTCTGGATTAATACATTTATTGCCTAACTTTCATGGTCTTGCAGGTGAGGATGCACATAAGCATCTCAAAGAGCTCGATGTGGTTTGTTTGAGTATGAAGCCTCATAGAGTGACCGATGATCAAATCATGTTGAACGGCTTCGCGTTCTCACTCAAGGATGCAGCGATGTCTGGTTATTTGATTTACCAGCTAGAAGCGTAAATACGTGGCTAAAGATGAAGCAACTATTTTTGGAGAAATATTTTTTGGCCACAAAAATAGCATATATTTGAGAGAGATTTGTGACATCATGCAACATAACGGAGAGTCTTTTTACTAGTACCAAAACCAGTTCAAGAAGTTATGTGCCAGTTGTTCGCCCCATAGCATACCAGAGCAACTTCTCATCTAATACTTTTATGAAGGACTACTATCGATGGAGAGGAGTTTGGTTGATGCAGCGAGTGGTGGGGCACTTTGTTAGAATACTCCCATTGAAGCTAAGATCCTAATCGAGCGGATGGCTAGTAACATACAACAATTCAGCCTTCGCAATGATGTTCAAAGAGTAAACGAGGTAAGTAATTCATCCATCGAACATCGTTTAGATGAACTAACATCCTTTGTTAGATAGATCACAGTTGGACAAGCACAAGTGAAAGTGTGTGGGATATGTTCAAACATAAACTAACCAACTAATGAGTGTCCAACATTATAAGAAGGAAGTATAAAGTATGTGAATGCAATAGGAGAGAACTTCCCAAACCAATAAGTCCCGTACTTGCAAACATATAACCCAAGTTGGAGGGATCACCCTAACTTTAGCTATGGAGGGAACATGTAGTAGAATTATTTCCAAAATCAGTTGAAAGGAGCACAAGAATTTCAACCAAGGTAACAAGGGGCACAGGGAGCCTTATTTTTCAGTTCAGGTAATTCTTTGGAAGAATTGATTAAGACTTTTACTACTAACAATCTCCAATTCCAACAAAGCACACAGCAGCAGGTTCAACAGGGCATGCAATAGACAGGGCATGCAAGAGACAAAAGCAAGCGTACATAATTTGGGAAGTCAAATATGTAAGAAGGTGGTAAGGCTAAATCATCTCGATTCTCAAAATGGAGAACAATTGTCATCCCAACCCAACGTGAATTTGAAGAATGTCAGTGTTATAACCCTAAAGAGCAAAAAGGAGATCAAGGGTCCCATGAGAACTCCTCTAGGCCCCGTTTGGTTGGCGGAAAAGTAAAGTGAATTTGGAATGTAATTCTTGGAAAAATAAATCTATGGAAACTAAAGATATTTACATGTTTGGATATCTATAAGAATTCTAATAGGAAAGTTGGGTGAATTTTTATTATAGTGTTTGGTATGCATCAGTATTTCATAGAATGTAATGTAATTTCGACTTGCATTTCCATTTATATCCCTATCAAATAAAAATTGAAATCGTTAAATAATGCTAATTTGT
>JAOTJB010002369.1:0-11877 GCA_027123815.1 Erythroxylum minutifolium | reverse complement strand
TTTCCCATACATCTCTATGTATATGTATATTACTTACAAAAGAATCTTGGTACCTTTTGACTAGATATATAACGCTCACACAAATAAAACCAAACTCTTTTGTTTACAATAGGAGTTAAAGTTACATGTAACTGAAGAAGATAAAGTTACGTGTAAATACACTTGCTTTCAAGAGCACTATATTTACATAACTCCAACATACACATGATAGGAATCTCATTATCATGATCTCATCATGATTTCCTTAATGCTGTGTAATGTATCATGGACTTCATTAATACAATTTAAGATCACTATCAATTCATAAAGAACATGAACAATAAATTATTGAAAATGCCTTTTATTAGTCATAAAGATTTGTACAATAGGAGTTAATGGTGATGGCCTTTAGAGCACGTCTTTAACAGATAGTTACAGCTTACATTATGTTTTATTGGGTAATTTATTATGTTTTAGTTGTTAATTAGATGATTTGTGAATGTTTAAGTTTATAATTATGTTAGTTTGATTATGTGTTCATGTTTTTGAATGTTATATGGATTAGAGCATTTTATTGGGCTTTAATTTTATACGTTTAAGGTGTTTGAGATTAGGTAAAGAAGATCAGAGAAGTTTAGAGAAAGCTTGGAGAAGACACAGGGTCACGATCGTGGTAGGCATGATACAGATGCGAGGATCTTCTTCCATTTTTATTTTTGGAAGGTTATTTTGGACTTTTTGACCTGGGTGAAACCTAGTTTTACCCCAAAAAGGCAAAAACCCTATAAAAGGAAAATAAAATCACCTAATCAAGGGAGCCTCCATCTTACCAATTAAAAAAAAGCCAAGAAGGAGAAAAAAGAGAGAAGAGGAGAGAAGAAGAAAAGGAGTTGCTATAGTCACCATCAACCATCCTTTATAATTTAACTTCTGATTTCATATTTTTGTTTATTTCATTTAATGTATGAGATGGATATGAGGATGATGACTATTTGTTTAAGGATGTTCTAAACTTCACTTGGGATTTGGTCTTGAATGACTTATGATTTGATTTCTTTTTATGGTAATGTGTTGGGTATTGTGATTGTTTATTTTTTTTACATAATTCATTAACAAATCGAGAGAGTAACATGATTAGGTTGGATAATGAAAGTTAACAACCTAATAGATCACATAAATAATCAAATCGGTAATTATACGATGAGAGATCATGTGTGAGGACCCAATTGTTTATTAGAGTGCTTAAAAACTAATTGGATTGTAGATTGTTTGTTAATTGAGAAATTGTAATTTCAGAGAATTAGATTCAATTAAGGATTATGATTTAGGGTTTAATGATTAGTGTTGAGGCAAGTCTTAATCTATTTAGAACCCTCAAAATATTGCAAGCACAAAGGTCATGGGTATAGCATGTGAGGTGTCAATCCCTCAAGGAGTTGTTAAACAAATATAATTCTAATTGTCTAAGGTCTAAAGAATTATTTAAAAATAAAAAATTACATAGAAAATTAAACACATAAAGATGATTGATTGGAATAAAAAGGTAAAATTAACATACAGAGTATCAAATTGAGCATCACCAAATTAATAATGAAAATTAGATAAGAAAGATCAGTCGAATATGAGAAGGCAAATTTATCCTATCATCAAATGCTAACATGACTACTTTTGAGTTAATACAGTATCAGTACTGAACACTTAAGCCCTCTAATAGACAACCAGGTCCTCACACGAGATCTCTCTTCGTCTAAATTCTCGATTTTATTTACAGGATCTGTTAGATTGTTTAACTCTCATTACCCAATCTAATCATTTTTTATCGGTTCATTCTATCGATTTATTACTGAACCATACAAATACAATAAATAATCACAACACTAAATATATTAATATCAAAAGAAATCACATTATCATTGATTCAAGAAAAAATTCATAAAGAAGTTGAGAACATCATTATCAAACCCAAATCCATTACTAACAATTCCATCTTATACATTCAAAAGAAAGTGCAAAATGAAGTCACTTAGAAAAGTCAGAATCGATTAAGAAGATGGCAGCGTAGTAGCCTCCTTCTTCTCCTCTTCCTTTCTCCTCCATATCTCTTCTTTTTCCTCTCTACTTGGATCTTTCTTAAACTGGCAGAGGTTGGAGCTATTTTCTATGTCATTTCTCTTTCTTTATATAGTATTTTCCATTTAGGGTAAACCTTAGGGTTTTCCTATTCCCAAAGAGTTTGAAAAGTCCCTCAAAAACTTAAGTCCGAAAGGTTGTCCATGTCTTCTGTCATGCAGGCCATGAAGGTGCCACGATCATAATAGAATCAAAATTTAATGGGCTACGATCTTGTTATTGGGGTGTTGGTTCTAGACTATCATAAGGGGAATTACTCTCTCTTAAGTTATAATCCTATGCCCTAAATCATTAACCCTAATTAAATGATGAAATTTGCAATCTCTCAATTAACAAATGACCCATAATTGAAATTAGATCGAAAGCTCTCTACTAAACTAGGTCTTATACGGGATCTCTCTCTACACAAAACTGATATAATTAACTAAGTGGTCTATTAGATCGCTTAACTCTTGGTTTCCCAATCCAATCATTTTTATCCAGCTCACCCTTTCATTTTGTTACCTAAATATGGAAAAATCGAAGTTAATCATAATACCCAATCAATAAAACAAAAAATCAACTATATTAACATTAAATTAAAGTAAAATCCCGAAGGAAGAGTTAGAACATCGTCAACAATCTAAAGCTCATTATCATACAATCCATTTCCATCTTATACATTAAATGAACAAAAATGAAACAAAAAGGAAATATAACTTGGATAAGACAATCCAGGAAGGCAACAACATTGACAAACTACCTAATCTGGGAAGCAGCAGCGTTGGGACTCGCTTCTTCTTCCTTTTCTTCTTCTCTCTCTCTCTTGAACTTTCCAAAAGTGGCAGAATATAAAAGCTTCCTAGGGTTACATCATTAAGTCTTATATAGTATTTCCAATTAGGGCAACCTAGGGTCTTTTCCGAGTCTGAAAGGTCTAAAAAATCCATCAAAAACTTAATTTGGGACTGCCATTTGTGTATCTATCACACAGGCCACGATTATGACCTATAATTCTACAATCATGGCCTAGAGTTTTTTCCTTTTTGTCATGATTGTGGCACATAAGGCCACGCTCATGACTCTTTGCACCTGCTCCTGTCACGATCATGGCTTACTGGCCATGATCGTAGGCCTCTGCTTTTGTTCGAGTCTACTCCGAAACTTGTTTGTTCTTTGATATTAGCCATAAAACTCTAGCAAACTCATCAAGGTACCTCAAATGCACAACATTGAAGCTCAAAACCATACTTTAACCTATAAAACACTTAAAACACAAATATTTAACAAACTAACACAATTTTAGCCTAAACACAGACTAAATAATGAAATTAACAACTAAAGATACACCAAACTACCCACAAAAACTTGATGCAATCTGCAGCTATCAACATCCTCACACATTAACTTTTACTTGTCCCTACGAGAAAACAAAACAAGCAAAAGAAAATAAGCAAAACAAAACAAGTAAAACAAAAGATACATACAAATGCAATAATGAGGCAATGACATTAAACTTCACGAAACAAATTTAACTTCAAACACTATCCCTTAAGGTGTTCTAACTTATTAACATTTGAAATCTGCATCTAAGTAACTTGGACTAAATATACAACTAATCCAAACTTCAATGTTAAGTTTATTCACACCTATCACTTGCACACAAACATTGATCATCATTCGGTCGATAAAAAATGTGACTATCCCGAAGCAAGTTTTCATGAAAATTGAAGCTTTTTATAAAGGTCAGTAGTATTACTTCACAAAACACTATTTTTGTTGATTTTGATTGATATGAACCTAGAATTTTTACATGAAGGCAAAGATTTGTGATGAATGTCGATCTGGTTACTCAATTAGGTCATGTTTTTATTAAGCGGCTTGGTTGGAATGTCATTATAGCCTTTTGACACGAAGGCATGTATTTATGATGCGTGTTGATTCGGTTACTTAGCTACATCATATTCAAAACTAGCTACTAGCTCTATTCATAACTCGAAGGCCAACGGAATAGTTAATTGCTTATGATTTACACTTTTTAATTATTTTAATTATTACATACCTCATTTCTTTAGCTAGTATTTCTCATAAAAAGTTATTAGTGATGCTACTTATTCGATTAGCCTACAATTATAAATGAATGTGACAAATTGTTAGGATGAATAAGTTAATATCGTATCCTAATTAAGGTTACTAATTTCATAAGCTAATAAATCATCGCAACCTAAAAGATTATGTTCAAATTTAAACCAATTTTGTTAAGTCCTAGCCATTGACACATTCACATAAATCACATAATGCACCCTAAAGCAAGCTAACGTGCAAAACTCAAATTTAAAATAAAAGCATACAAGCACACAACCATTCACATTCAATATAAAAATAACAACGCATATACCTCCCTACACTTAAACAACATATTGTCCTCAATGTGAGGAGAACACATAAAAAAATCAACACATACGGTAGGAATAAAACAATACGATAAGAAAAACATAAAATAAAATAAAATAATAAGACAAGGGTTAGAGCATAAGAACCCATCATAGTGATTAAGATGGTGATGATGTTGATGTCTAAGACCAAATGCGCTTGACGCCTAAGATTATTGCCCTATCTTATAATTGCTCTAAAAAAAGTAAGAGAGTTAGCAACCAAAACTATTCCAATTAATTAAAAACTTATTTTTATAATTTAAAACAAATATAACTACACAAAAAAATGTAAATCTAACTACTAAACATTTTAATTTAGGATCATTAACTTGACCTTGCATCCTTGGAATCTCAGTTTGGATCAATTATGAGTGGCTTGCTTCCGCCCTTCTCATTCAACATCAATTTTGTAGCCTATGAGCAAGCTACAAATTGTAAGATAATGAAAATGACATAATCTATCAAATGAAGGAAACCAAACAAGTTTAGTAATTTCCTTTTCGGCGACAAATTGTGAATAAAATAGGAATAACGAAACTCCTTAAATCTTCCATTAAATCTAGTAGTCTGTCTTATAAAAGGGTGAGTTGTTCGTATCCTTGCTCAGTCACCCCCTTCTCCTCTTCTATTTGCACTTTATGAATAGAGACTTTTGTGTCTTCTTTAACCTCTTTATCATGTATCCTCTATTCTTCTTCTTCTTGCTTCTTAAAAGATTTAACCATATCAATTCTTTTGAATGAGGGTAGAGGGGGAATGTATGAAGGATCCTCATTCTTTTCTTTATTCGTTTTATACTTCTCTTGGTCTTCTACAAGGTTTAGCTGGTCTATCTATTGATTCTCCAAGCTCTTTCCCACTCCGAAGTGTGATAGTCATACATTGCTCTATTGAATTTACTTGATATTGTGCAGATAATTTTCCATACTTCTCTTACAAAACTCCCTAGAAAGTTGGCCCATTTGAACCTTTAGGTTATGAATATAAGAGGCATGGTCTTTTATTACTTGCTCAAACTTCTCTTCCAGTCTCTTATAGGCCTCATCCATGTTCATAAGTTTATCTATGATCTTGTCTAATTTAGAATCCCATAAATTGGACTTGTCTTACTTAAATCCAAATAGGTTTTGATGTCCCAAGTGAGTCCTTATATTATTGGACTAATAAAAATCTGGGTGGTTCTGCCACCTCAGATTGCATATGTTCTAATAAGAATGATGACTTCCCAAACCAAATTGTTCCTCACTGAAGTCCATAAGGGTCCTTTGATTCCTATAATTTATTTCCTCCATCATTTAACCTTTTGGACACCTTGTAGTTGCCTAGTGATGTCCAAATTGATGAGTCTTCTACTTAACACCCAAACTTCCTTCTCTTGCTTTTCCCCTTTATCTTTAGACTAAAAGAATTAGACTAATCCTATGTCTCTCAACAACGGTACCAAAAACTTGATCAAGGTGTCGAGTCTTATAATTTATATCCCTTAACTACTTCAAGTGCACAAGTCTTGAGTTGTAGTATTTAAAGGGTCGATCCCACGAGGAGAGTAAATTGATCTAAACTTAGGTTATCTAAGGCTAAAAAATTAATAAAATGAAATAAGAATATATACACAAGATTTTGATTGTAGATATTCAACTCAAGAAACTAACACAAAACAAGAATTGAAATTCAACAACACAAAAGACCACTTAATGTTAACCTAGCTAATTATATGTTATCGGAGTGTTGGTTCTAAATTATCATAGGGGCAATTACTCTCTCTCAAGTTATAATCCTGTGCCCTAAATCATTAACCTTAATTAAATTATGAAATTTGCAATCTCTTAATTAACAAAACACTAATAATTAAAATTAGATGGGAAGCTCTCTACTAAACTACTGAGTCTCATATGGGATGTCTCTCTGCAAAAAAGTTGATATGATTAAATACGTGATTTATTGGATTGCATAACTCTCGTTAACCAAATCTAATAATTTTATTTAGCTCAACCTCTTGATTTGTACCTGAAATATGCAAAAATCGAAGTTAATCACAACACGTAATCAATAAAAAATAACATTGACTTTATTAACATTAAATCAAAGTAAAATCTCAAAGTTAGAACATTGTCAACAATCCAAAACCCATCATCTTACAATCCATTTCATTCTTATACATTAAATGAACAAAAATGAAATGGAAAGAAAATAGAACTTATATCGAACAATCCAAGAAGGCAGTAGAATCAAGAGACCACCTAATATGGGAAGCAACAAACTCGATACCCACTTCTTCTTCCTCTTTTTCCTTTTCTTCTTCTCTCTCTCTCTCTTTTTCTCTCTCTTAAATTTTCTAAAAGTGGCAGAATGTAGAAGCTCCCTAGGGTTACATCATTAATTCTTATATAGTATGTCCAATTAAGGCAACGATATGTTCTTTTCCAAGTCCAAAAGGTCCAAACAATCCCTTAAAAACTCAAGTCGAGACTGTTATTGTCATATCTGTTAGGTAGGCCACAATCGTCGCTTAAAGTTTTATCTTCTGTCATGATCGTGGTAGGCAGGGACACAATCGTGACTCCTTGCACTTGATTCTATCATGACCTTTGCTTTAGTTCGGGTCTCCTCCGAAGCTCCTTTGTTCTTCGATATTAGCCCTGAAACACTAAAAAACTCATCATGTCACCTTAAATACACAACATTGAAGTTTAAAAGCATGCTCTAACCCATAAAACACTTAAAACACAAATATTTAACAAACTAACATAATTATAACCTAAACATACACTAAATAATCAAATTAACAACTAAACACACACCAAGCTACCCACTAAAACTCTATGCAATCTATAACTATCAACACATCAAGGTACCTTAAATACATAAAATTTAAGCTCAATGGCATGAAGGAAATAACTTGTTATTATATAAATCATGTATAATATGCAAAATACACAAGAAGGGGGATGAATTGTGTTAAATAGTCTAAAGTAGTAATCTTTAAAAAACTTCTTGATTTTTTTGAAAGATTTAAACGATTACAAAACAACACACTTATTTTGTTTGAGTAATTGCAACAGCAGAAATAGTATCTATTCTTCTAACAATAAGAAATTAAAGAGATAATAGTTAGAGAATATGACATTGCGATTTATACTGGTTCACACTTAACCTTTGGGCTATATCCAGTCCTCAGGGTTTATCTGAGATTTCACTATCTCTTGGAACTTTAAAAGTATTATTTCTCACTTCCAGAGCCTCTTCAAGTCTCTTTCGCAAAATATTCTTTATTTGCTATCTTAGCCTCTTCAGGATTTAGCCTTCCTTCCATTAGAAAAGATACTGTTTAAGTTTTCTAAACTCACGTTACAAGTGTTCTTGACTCTCTTCTTCCTTTTTTTCACTCAGGATATTTTTACAATATATTCACTTGATCACATAATTATTTCGTGTGAGTAGAGAGTACAGAGTTGAAAATTCAAAGTTTTATATTTTGTATATGACTACAAATGATATTTATAGTCTAATTCTCCAACAGTCTTCTTGAGAAAACTACTTGTAGAATCTTCAGAGATCAGTTATTAGTTAACTCCTGTAACTAACACCAACTAACTAACTAACTAACTAACTAACTAACTAACTCACTGACACTGTAGATTATTCTTCAATTATGTCATCCTGATTTGATTTATATGCTTCATCTTATGCCTTGACTCCATCTTATGTCTTCGCTTCATCTGATGACTTCGCTTCGTCTTATGACTTTGCTTCGTCTGATCCATCTTGCACTTTTATCTTAGTGAGCTCTTTGAATATCATTTTGATTTGGTGATTTATGCTACTTACATTTATCTGTGCACTTAATAAACTCATCAAAATAGTTCACGCATTTCTTTTACTATTATTATTTAACTTTCATCAAAATTAATAGAAGAAGTGAAGTCTTCTTGACTTAACAATCTCCTCCTTTTTAATGATAACAAATAATAATAATATTAGAAGATAAAAGATATTCAGACGAATAATTTTCAGATAAAAAATATATTTATTTAGATAAATAATGCAAGATATACAATGCATACAGAAGAAAAATAAATTTCTAATACTAATTCTCCTTTCCTTTATACTATTCTCCCCTAATTGTTATTAATACAAAAATATCATTTTAGGCGCTTCAAGATTTCAAAGAACATATGTTGAATATCAGTGCGGATCGTCTTGAGGTCTTCTTCTATAGTCAGACGTAGAAGTGCTACTTCCTCATGAAGATCACCCACTGAGTCACTTAGATCATTAACCTTAGTATCAATTTCTTGAATATGTTTAGCTAAGGCTTCTTGATCTTCCTTCTGCTTTTGACTAGTTTTAGTCCATGTGATGAAATTCTTTAAGAACTCTTAATTATTGATAGAATCTTGTAGCTTTTCACTTAGTGGATGAAGGTACTCAGAGACAGACGATTTTCTGATTGAATCGTCTAAATCAATAATTTTGATGGAGGGTATTGGAAAGGTTGTGTTTGGTGTGAAATGTCATGATCATCAGGTTTGGGTAGTTTGAAAATTGGTCTTCCTAGTAGGTATAGGATATCTTTGACAGAAGGAATGAAACTTAAGGGTTTAAAATGAGTAAGCGAATGCACAAAGGTTTCTAAGTAGAAAATGATACCTTCAATTATAATATAATTGTATCTTGCTTTCGATATTGTCCCAATAACATTTAAACTTTCAACTGTCATCGATGCAACAAAGTTATTTCCTGATGGACTTGATATGTGATGTGAAATATAGATGCCTACAGGTTGAGCTGCACGACATACATCATCTATATTCTTCATCGCCAGTTGAATTTATTATTCTATGAGATCATCTTCTTATTTCTCAGGAAATTTCTTCTTCTTACCTTTGTCTTTGCTATTTATCAGTGTTGGATGTCTAGGTTGTACATCTGGTACAATCTTTATCATTGTTCTACTTGTCACTAGATAGAATGTGTAAGGATTTTTTGTCATCTTCAATGGATATGGTTCTGCCTATTCATCTCACAGAATACCATACAATCTTCTTTCTTCAGGACTAAGAAGATGTATTGTCTAATCGTTTACTATTATAGGTTCAACTTGAACCTTAACTTTTTATTTAGGAGGTGCTTTGATGATAATTGAACCTCTATTTTGATCAAGTATTGATTCTTCTCTAATCTTCATCTTTTAATCTTCTTTCTTCATTGGTTGAGGAGGGTTGCAGATTGGTTACTGTTTTTCAACCTTCTTTTTCTGAATCGTCTTCTTCTTCCTTTGTTCTTCTGTCAACTTAGAAGAGAGTTGTTGTTGAGACTTCTTCTGCTCAAATGCTAACTTCCTTGTTATCTCTGTCTCTCCAGATGGTTGTTCTAATTGAGTCTGAGGGATAGATACAATGCTTTAGTAGGTTGTTGTTGTTGTTGTTGTTCCTTAGCACTTTTAGAAACTTAATCAAGAATCAAAGTTTTTTGCTTTTTCTATTCTTGTTGTCGTAAGGTCATCAATCTTGGTGACCTTCTAGACTTCTTGGGTCTTTCTGATTGAAGCGTCTCAGCCTTTCTCTTTAAGGACACTTTGTGAGTTGGTTGTTGAACCTTTACACTTTCCTTCCTTTCAGGAATTGTCTTGGCTTCTATTGACTTATAAGACGATTGTTCAACTTTTGCCACCTTAGCTGAGATTTTTCTAGTTGATTGAGATTTTTCTTGCATACTAGATGAAACATCTTCTTTCCTGCTTCTTCTGATTGAAATCTCCCCCTTAGACTATGCTGTTGATGTGAAATCTTTATCCGTTTCAACTTCAGTCTTAATCCCCATTTTATGAATAGTAGATGTATTAATAACACTCTTAATATTCTGCTTTACTTTGTTTCCACTATCAAGTAGAATTCTAGATTCTTTGAAGAATCTTGTCAACAGCATACCATAAGGTAACAAACCACTCTTTAAATGATAATCCTCTTTAGCCTTTATCATGTAGATCAGAATCAAGAATAGAAGATTAGTAGATTGATGTGTGAGTAGATGAAATAGACAATGTTCATCATTCATCGTCACAAAATCCTTCGATCCCACTCTTGTTAAAATAAAGTGAAGAAGAATTGAATGAAGAACCCTAGCCTTCGGAGTTAAATTTGAAGACTTCTTGACTCCTGGATTACTCAATCCATATAGTTGTTAATTAATGTAGTCTTCATTTATGTGACTTTGAGCAATCCACTTTGTATTGTTGAACAGTTTTACTCCTTCATTTGGATATTCAGTAGCCCTCACAATGGAATCTTGTGAAACAATCATCGACAATCTGTCTACCACTGATACCAAGGGGTTATCTACCACCTTTTCATTTTTCCAGAACTCATATACTTCATTTGGATACACTGGTTCTTAGATATTGAAGAAAATTTCCCATCCAGCTATGTTAATCTCAAGTTCGACATCCATTCGATCTTCCTTCAGAGTAGTGAAATCAACGAGTCTCCTATAGACAAGAGATTTTGACATTTTTGTAAGCTGTAATGTATAAACATTAAACACAGAATTTTATTTTGCTTAAAGAAGCAAGATTAGTATATAGAAACAAATGAGAGAAAGATACGAAATGAAAATGAAAAAGATTTGATGTAGAGAACAGAGGATTTGAATCATCTTTATTAAGAGCACTTTGAAGCAGGTTGGTTACTAAGAAAATTCTAAAATGTATAGTGTTGAAGATTTTGAGAGATTTCTTTTTATAAACACTCTTAAAAAGTTACCGTTTGTAACGTGTGTGACTGATCCACAGATAATCATAAAATTGATACTACCGAGTGAAAATTACCACTACTATTTCTTATGACTTTTCTGCTTCATTAGGACGTAACGTCTGGGTCATGGAATTTCAAACGGATGGTCATTTTAACATTACCATGTTTAGATTTCATCTTATTTCCTTGAATCTGTGTTCACTTAAGGGTTTGGTGAATATATCTATCCATTGTTGATTCGTTTTAACAAATTGTAGATTAATGATCCCTCTCTGTACATAGTCTCTTATAAAATGACGTCTAACTTCAATATGCTTTGTCCTTGATGTTGTATTGGATTCTTTGAGAGATTGATAGCATTTGTGTTGTCACAGAAGATTGGGTTTGATCTTCTTGGATTGAATAGTCCTCTAACTGATACTTTATCCATAATATTTGTGAGCAACAGTTTGCAGCTTACATGTATTTGGCTTCTGCAGTATATAGAACAATTGAACTTTGTCTCTTGCTTGACCAAGAAATTAGATTATGACCAAGAAAGTGACAACCTCCACTTGTACTCTTTCTATCAATCCTATCTCCAGCATAATCAGCATCACAGT
>JAOTJB010002361.1:0-11878 GCA_027123815.1 Erythroxylum minutifolium | reverse complement strand
TTACAATTTGTTGGGCTTAACTCATTAGAGTTGCTAGGATGCTCCAATTATGCAATTCAACCCTTAAACCTATTCTTCCTAAATTTTTTGTAATTTTTAATTCATAAGTTGTCAAGAATTTTTCTATGATTCTTAAGGAGAAAATGATTAGTATAATTTATAGAATTTTTTCAAGAATTTTCTAAATAAGTCTTCGAGATAGTATCTTCGATGATTAGGATATTCCACCGATGACGAAAAAAGTTTTTTGTTTTAGAACTCAACAATTTTTATACTAAATGAAATTTCTTGATGAGTAGAACAAGTTTTATAATTGCAAGAAACTTAAATTGTCAACTAATCTCAACAAATTGAAAAAAATTATTCCACAGCCTTAACCTCTATTTTCATCAATTAGTAGTGATATAGATGGTAACTAGTAACGAGAAGATAAGCTTTTGTTATGACATTAAGAGGAGTTTAATGGTGAAGGTGGTGATCGACAACATTCACCAAAGTTGATGGATCAAACATTTGAGTTTTTTAATAATTTTTCCTCTTGATTTTTATGAAGATTTCGACATTATTATGAGGTATAATGGATATGGTTGTTATGACTCAAAAAGAGGATTTTATTAGTATATATGGTTGACTAGTTAGAGTCACCAATAGTGAAGAATGGAGGAAGAGGATGACTTCATGAATAGTACCCTTTAGAACATGAAAATACAAATGATAGGATAAAAGAGAGAGAGAGAGAGAGAGAGGAGAGAGAGAAAGAGAACGAGGGAGGGAGGGAGAGGGGGAGCATGCGTGAGAGAGAGAGAGAGAGAGAGAAGGGAGGGTATTATAGTCACTCCTCTTGATAAAACGAATTCATCCTCAAATTTTACAACAATACATTATTAAGAAAACAAGTATGCATACAACTCTCGCATCTCTCGCTCTATCTCCTAAGTGATCTCCTCGACATTACCATTCAAGGATTAAATTGTACATCTTAACCATGTATAAACAAGTTAAGTCAAACCACTTTGATATTCCTAATATTTAGGTGGCCATGACATTCTTTTTAACCAAGGGTGGCACTATGGAGGAGATGGATACCATATTTTATTAAAAAGAAAAGCGAAAAGTATAGAATAGGGGTGCATGAACCTAACCTATTCGAAACAAATGAAGTTAGCATTAACAAATAATCTAGCACTAGATACCAACTATCGAAGATGTGAAAATAGAAAGAAATTACAAATTCCAACATTACTATTATCTATTACATTTAAACAATTCTTACTCTTAATGAAGGCAAGCTTGGCCTATCTAAAGTCAATATACCACTTGAGGTACAAGGTATAAGTGATTGAGTACTGTAAGTGGTCAAACCCTCCAACGAACATCCCAGATTTGCAAATAAATCTATTGTTTGGTTTGCCTCTTTATAATAATGAAGAAAATCATTCACAAGAGAGAACCTCAATACCTAGCTAACCAATCTGCTAGCTTCCACGGAATCTGAGCTCTACCAAGGCACATGTCAACCAAAACTCTGATTCCAACTTAACTATTACCTAAGCGTTGGCTAATAATTCAACAAGTGGCCATGCCATGTTGTTACATTATAAATGTCAATCTTGATCTATAATTATAAATTGTTTAATTGAAGAATTAAAAATAAATTAAAAGAAGTTGTAATTTATCCTCTTCTAATTACGAATTAGAATTAGAATTTCTAATTATTACTAATATATAAGGAACCTAATGGGTCACACATAAAGAGCAGCTAAAAGAGAAAAATCAATTTCAATTAAGTTGGACCTAAGTATAATGTGTGAGAAACTTTAAGGATAGAATATAAGATATTTGATTTTATTAAAATTAAAATAATTATAATTAGAGTTTAACTTTAATTATAATTGAAATATTGAATTTTAATAGAAAATAAATACTCTAATGTTTTTTTTCTATATATAAGAATAAACATAAGGGAACTAACACTCCTGCTAATCCCTCTCAAAGAGTTGAGTACCTTTGATGACTCTGTGGAGAATATTAAAAGTTAGACACGTGAACATGTAACGGTTGACACATCAAAATAATTTGCTAAATGATTATGATAGGAATATCTAATCAGATACAATTTTATATTTTATGATTTGAGTTTTTCAAGTTATTCAATTATTAAGATTTGATTGAAAAACATAAAACTTTATTTTTTCGCCACGTCTGAGATTTGAAGATTGTTGATCTCTTAACAGTAGTACCAGAGTCTCCTTTAACCATAAACTTGAATTGATTACTTCATTGTTATTGATTTGATTAAATTATTAAGGATGGAAATCTTTGTTATTGTAATGAGGTTTATGATTTAATTATTTTCAAAACTATTTTTTGAAAAATTTCATGCCGCATCTCTTATTTACTTCTGAACATTATTTTGTACTAAGTTATATTTTCTGGAACTTAACATGCATTACCTATGATTTTGTGCTAAACAATTACAAATTCAAAAGAAAAATCATAATTGTGATGCATGCCCCCTTTTGTTTTTTGGTTTTTTAGTTATAATCAACAAAAATTATATTTATGATGAATTTGAATTGTTTGTTTTCTTGTTTTGTTGGTCTCCTTCGATAGTTTTTCACTTACAATGAACTGTCACTGGTCAGTCATGGTATTTTCACCAAACGGCAAATCGCCATTATGAAGGCTTGAACAAGTGGCGAATCGCCACTAGTGAAGTGCAATTTTTTGCCCATAATAGAAGAAGTAATGGGGGCAGTAGAAGACCCTAACGTACGACATTTTGGGGACTAAAAGCAAGAAGTTTAGGTAAGGGACGTAATTAGAGGAATAGTGACAGTAAAATCCAGAAAACCTATTATGGAAAATGATGGGGCGCATGTAAGACACACGCCCCACGTAAGGACAATGCGGTCTGCAACAGATGCTATTAACATATGCGTGCATGCATCAATTAATGTCAGAGGTTGATTGAGGCACATCCACAAATTTTTATACTTGATTTTTATATGTTTTAAGCCTTATTTTTATTTAAATTAATTTAATAAAAAATAAATTGGTTATATTTCTAATAAAATTGAAATGTGTTCTTCCAATTGTTTTAAAAAATTTCACAGGGTAATCATTATTAGGAAAATTTTGAAATTTATTGTAATTTTTCAAGAAGTTGAATTATTAAATTAAATTAGTTATTAAATCAATAATTAGAATCAAGTAAAAGTTTTAAAGGATTTCTTTTATAATTACATTATGCTAGAAAATTTTAATATGATGAGATTGTATTATTTTTATAAGATCACAAATTTTTAAAATTTTTAATCCATCAGCTAAATATTAAGTACATGTTAAGAACATGATAGTTACCTGCTATTATTTAAGAATAAAATTGGAGCTCAGTTTATTATAAGATTTGTTGAGCAAACTCAATACTTTTTTAACCTGAATATGTTTTATCTTACATTAATGGGTTCTACTTAACTGAAATTGTATGATTTGGATGAGCAAACTGATGATCATATATATGACATATTTCGACAAAAACTTGTCACCTATATATTTAAAAGTCATATAAGATGTGATTGATAAAGTAGTTATTTATCTTATTTAAATTTAATTGGTTTGTTGAACAGATTGAAGATCAACTATTTTTATATGAGATCCTAGCTCACTAGGAAATTATTGATAATTTCTCGATTTGATAGTGAGGATTATTATTTTGAATAAAATAGTTGGAGTAATTAAATATTTATAAAAGCACTTATTTTATTTGATTTTATAATATAAACTAATATTTGCTTTTCTATGTCTTTCAGTTATTAAAAGAAGCTGAGTACTATTCTGACATTGAGGAGCATCATATACGCTAATAAGCTAACTGGACCTAATTTCTCAAACTGGTTTCGCAACTTGAAAGTTATTCTTAAGCAAAAATAGAAGTCATATGTTCTTGACATTGTTGTTCCACTAGAGCCTAGTTCAGATGCTACTAATGAGGTTTAGGAGAGATATCAATTTTATATTGATGACAATGAACAAGCTATATGCATGATGTTGGCTAGTAAGTCTCCAGAGCTTCAAAGGCAGTATGAGAACATGAATGCTCTTATTATAATTTTGCATTTCAAGGAGTTGTTTGGTGCACAAAGTGAGGTGGAAAGGGATCAGTTATCCAAATAATCATTTTAATGTAAGATGGAAGAAAGATATTCAATTAACCTACACATGCTAAAGATGATTGGCTATATTGGAAAATTAGGCCAATTACGTTTTATCGTGGATCATAAGTTAGATGTTGATTTGGTGTTGTAGTCTCTTAGTTCAAGTTTTTTTCAATTTGTTATGAACTTCCACATAAATCAAAAGAATATGTTATTGCCTGAATTGCTAAATATGCTGAAAAAGACAGAAGGGTGCCTTAAGAGGAACCCAATTTTGTTTTTATTGTGGAATCTTCCAAAAGTAAAAAGAAGGGTTCTAAGAAGAATAATAACAAGAAATAGAAGGCTTTTGTTACAGTAGTAAAGCCAAAAGGTGTCAAAAAGAAGAGTAATAACAAGGCATATGTTTTCACTATGGAGTTAATGGACCCCAGAAGAGGGACTGCCTAACTTATTTTTCTACCCTTAAAGATAAGAAGCTTAAGGAAGTTATGTCTTTAGGTATATTTATGATTGAGATCAATCTTTCTACTTCTATTCCATTTTTTGATATTAAATATTAGGTGTGGTTCTTATATTTGTAATAATATGCAGATGTTAACAGGGAGTAAATCATTGAGGAAATGCAAAGTGGACTTGTGAGTAGGCAATAGAGCAAGAGTTGTTGAATTAGATCTTAAAAGGACAATCTTTAACATAAATAGTAAGAAAAGAAAGTTAAGTGACCAAAATTCATCTTATTTTTTAAATTGTAATTTTGGTTATATCAATGAAAATAGAATCACAAAGTTAAATAAAGAAGGATATGTGGATCCTTTTGATTATAAATCATATGAAGCTTGTGAATCTTGTTTTTTTGGAAAGATGACCAAACTAGCCTTTATTGAGAAGGTGTATATATTACTGAGTTACTAAAGCTTATACATTTAGATGTATATGGCCCTATGTTTACTTGTGTTAGAGGTGGATTCTCATCTTTTATTACGTTCACAGATAAACATTCTAGATATGGTTATGTGTAATTAATAAAACAAAAGTATGAATCACTTAAAAAGTTCAAAGAATTTTGACTTGAGGTTGAAAAACAAATTAGTAAAAGTATTAAGACACTTAAATCAGATCGAGGTGATGAATACTTAGACCACGAGTATCTAAGATACTTAAAAAATACTGGGATTCTCTTACAGTAAAATCCTTTTGGAATTCCATAACATAATGGAGTATCAGATAGGAGAAATTATACTTTATTAGATATAGTACGTTCCGTGATGAGTCATGCAGTCCATCCTATCTCTTTTTTAGGGATATTTCATTGAAACTACTACTTACCTTTTAAATAGAGTTCCATCCAAATTGGTTGACTAGACATCATATGAGATATGGACTGGTAGTAGACCAATGTTGTCATAATTAAAATTTTGGGGATTTGATGCTTATGTGAAACATGAAATATTTGTTAAGCTTCAAGCCAAAATAGATAAATACAAATTTATGGGGTATTTGAAAGAGATTATTAGATATCAATTTTACCATCATCTTAAGAAAAAGGTATTTATCTGAAGACATGCTACATTCTCAGAAAGATAATTTATTCTTAAGGAAAGTTATGGGAGTGAGGTAAAGCATAAAGACGTTCAACAGCCATAAATTCACATCTAGATGGAACCAGAACCTTAAGTTGATACGTATTATATACAACCATGAGTTCAACAGACACATAGTCCCTGAACTATTAGTAGGATACATCGTCTCCCTATTAGACTAGATCGACATATTGAAAAGGGGAAGGATAATGTATCGCTTACATATGCTGAGCCTACTATTTTTAAATAAACAATGTCTGACATTGACTTTTTAAAATGGCATAAAGCCATGTGATCTGAAATTGAATCCATGTGCATTAAATAGGTATGGACTTTGGTGGTTGCAGCTAATGGTATTATACCTATTGGATGCAAATGGGTTTTTAAGAGAAAAATCAACATGGATGGTAATATACACACATACAAAACAAGTTTAGTGGCTAAAGGTTACAAACAAAAACAAGAAGTTAATTTTGATGAAACCTTTTTACCAGTAGGTATTTTTAAATCTATAAGGATCTTATTGGCTATATCTACATATCATGATCATGAAATCTTACAGATGGATATCAAAACAATATTTCTCAATGAGAATTTTCTTGAAGATGTGTATATGACACAAACTAAGAGTTTTGAATCAAAGATATTTCCTAATCAAGTATACAAGTTGAAAAAGTCTAAATATAGACTTAAGTAAGCTTCATGGAGTTGGAATATCCATCTTAATAAGATAATAAAAGAGTTTGATTTTATAAAAGAATGTTGATGAACCATATGTTTATAAGAAGTTTAGTGAGAGAGTGGTCGTTTTCCTAGTGTTATATGTGGATGACATATTGCTAATTGGAAACGATATATCAATTCTCCAATTTGTAAAATTTTGGTTATCTAAGAAATTCTCCATGAAGCATATGGGAGAAGCAGTCTATATTCTAGGAATAAAGATATATAAAGATAGATCAAAGAGGTTACTTGGGTTATCTCAATCCACGTATATAGCCAAAGTGCTAAAGAGGATTAGCATGGAGAATTCCAAGAGGGGTTGCTTACCATATCACAACGGATTTCTCTCTCACATAGTATATGTCCTAAGACATAAGAAGAGAGACATAAAATAGATTATGTTCCATTTGCTTTGACAATTGGATCAATCATGTATGCATTACTATGTATTATACCAGATTTCGTTTATGCTTTTAGCATAATGAACAGGTTTTAAGCCAATCCAGGTGAGCGTTATTGGATGGCTATGAAAAACATCTTAAAGTAATTAAGAAGGATTAAAGATGTTTTATTGGTTTATAGAGGAGTTGAAATAAGAGTTGAAGGGTATTCAGATGCTAGTTTTTTGTCAAATCCAAATAATAGTAGATCATAATCAAGGTATATCTTTACTCTAAATGGTGGTGCAATAAGTTAGAAGTGTTCCAATATACCAACCACTACAGATTCTTTGGCTAAGGCAGATTACATTTCAATGTTACTGATAGTAAAGGAAGCAGTTTGCATCAAAAAGTTTATCACTAAAATTAGAGTGGTTTCTAGAATTGTAAAGCCTATAGTATTATACTGTGATAACAATGGCTCCATTACATAGGCAAAGAAACCAAGGTCTCACCAATGGCCCAAATATGTACTCAGGAAGTTTCACTTGATCAAGGAGATAGTAGAGTGAAAATAAATAACATTGGAGCGAGTTCCCATTGAAGAGAATCTTGCAAGTCTTCTCACTAAGCCATTATCTCAAAAGTGACATGATCAACATATAGAAGAATATGTTACTACATATATAGGTGATTGAAGTTAGTACAAGTGGGGGATTGTTAATTTATACCTTTGCAGCCAATCAGTTGATTATAATTTTATGTTTAACATTATAATTTAACTAATAAATTCATTCTTTAACTTTGATGCATTATGTTAATTACATTTAGTTTTTTAATACTAAAGATAAAATCCCTAAAATAATTTATGTGTAATTGAAATTATGATAAGGTCTTACTTATGAGATTCAATTTATATTTATGTATTATTTTGAAATTGTTCCTAGTTGTAGTTTCATCGAGACATGATATTGATGAAACGGTAAAACTAGCACATGTTATTTTCTTTCTTATTGTTCGTAAACAACAAGTGCACAGTTGTCGAAGTGAGTAATAAATCAGTAAGAACTGATTCGTGTCAACAGGGATTATGAGAAAGTTCAAATCTACGCTAGCTAATGGTGTTTGGAATCGGGTTGAGTTAAATTTTGAAAATTTAAAAGCAATGTAAAGAATTAATAAAAACTCAAATGAATTTCTAAGCAACTACCCAATTCAATACAACCAAAAAAACTATGAATAAGACAAATCTATGCAATAACTAATTAAAAAAAGAATGCAACAATTGACTAATTAAAAGCATTAACGTTAATGGGGAATGACTTTCTCTTAAGGAATGATATTTTTGCCAACTTTTATATTGAATTAGCTATCCTCCATAATGGAAAATCCTAACATTGTATGTGAATTTTAAGAGTAATTAATCCCTTTCTCCCAAAGATGAACTAATCTATCTACTCTAGACATCACTTAGTAATCCTTTACTTTAGTTCTTCCTAGAGTTTCTTAAGTTCCAAACCCAAATCTTCTATTTTCACCTCCTAAGTTTCTTGGGTCTCCCAATTCATAAGAAAATCCTAGTTAAAATTCTTAACCTTCTAACAAAAACTTCTTTTTCCAAAGGGGAATTTATACCAAGAAAACTTTCAATAATCCAAAGTAAGAGCAATCAAACCCAAGGAAAATCAACAAGTGTATGAATATTTAGTCATGGATTCCAACAAAATTTAATATTAAAGCATCATCAAAACATCAAATCCTTAAGAGAAATTAAGATTCTAGCCACAAATCATCATGCCAAGTAATCTATAAGCATAAACCCTAGACATATTCATGGAGGAAATAATTAAAAACACATTATTCTTGTCTGGAGGCTGCGTTGTGCGTGAATGAAGGTTGTGGTTTTGTGAGTGATGTGTGCTTGAGTGGGGCTACAGTACGGCTGTGTTGTGTAAATGAATGAAGGCTGCTGCGTGCTTTCAATGGATGCTCTGTTGATGTTTGGAGGCTACTGCTGATGTGAGTGGAGAGTGTATGTGTGGAGGGAGCCTACAGCAATGTGTGAGGGGATGGAGGCTGATGTGTGTTTTACTGTGGTTGGATGTTGCTTCAAAATCTGATGGAGGTTGTGTTGATTTTGTATAGAGGCTGTGCCCTTCTCCCCTTTTGTTTCTTTCTTTCCCCACCACACTCAAAGCCCTTTGCTTTGTTCTACTCTATGATTTTGTCCATTGGTTTTGTGTTTTTTTTCTTTTCTTGTATTTTGTTTTTTTTGGCTGATGCTGGTACCTTCTCTAATTTAGCCACTTTTGACTTCTTTTTTCCAAAACAACTCCTAACATCCAAATATAATATAAAAATAGTAATTTAGTAAATATCTACCCCAAAGCACTTCGCCATTTTCCTACATTAATGCATCAAATAAAAATCTATCAATATCTCTATCAAATACCCCCACACTTGAACTATTGCTCGTCTCTAAGCAATTTAAACACAATAAAATTTTTTTTTATCAATTCATTTTCAAAGAAAATTGAGTGTGTGCATTCATTCAAACTTTAACAAACTCAAGCTTTGAGCAGTTACACATATCATTTTTTTTCATCAATGCATATAAATAAGGTTAAAGGCAGACACCATTGATTAAAGGCACATATAAAACTAAGATGGATTTTTCTCACATTTTTGCTCAAATCACTAAGTATTTAAGGTCAGTGTTTAACTCAAGACTCCCTCTAAAATGCTACACTACCATAGGCTTGCATATGCACCCATTCTCTACCTCATAAAATACACACCAACATGGATCAAAAGGACTTTTATTTAGGGTTGTAATAGGGTTTGGGTTAAGGTAGGATAAAAAGGTCATGGGTTAATTCATAAGCACTAACAAAGCATTAAGTAAAAGGAACAACTAAATACAAAGTCTGAGATATGTAAATAAATACATGGAACTACTATTACTCATCACTAACTAATGCTACTATGTTTGATTCTTTTTCTTTTGTTTTTTTCTCTTTTTCTTACTTTTTCTTTCTTTTTTCTTTTCTTCTCTTTTTGAAAAACAAGGGTAAATAATAAAAACAAGAGAAAACAAAAGAAACATAAATCAATAAAATATGAGTAGGAGTACCTCTTTAAACATCTCAGAATAACAAGCTCAAAAGTCCCAAACAATAGACCAAATAATCACTTAGCACTTCATTATACTTGTGATTGGGCAAGGCTAGTAGAGTTTTGGATTTTTAAGTGTTTATTTTTCAATTAAAAAGGGTAAAGGTTCAAAAGGGGTTGCAAGGGATAATATATAAGGTGGGCCATTTAAGCTAATGAGTTTAAAATAAAGAATGCCTTAATAATTTCCACAAAGCGTGCATCTCATAGTTTCAAACCAGTTCAATGCAAGTTCTAAAGGTAATCTTCCTAAGGGAGCATCACACATAACAAAAAACAATGAAATGAATATAAAATGCATTTAGGTAGGCTCAAAACCTCACATGTGCTTATGTTAAAATCCATTAAAATTTTAAGTGTCAAATTATTGACTGGGTTTATACAACTAACTACTTCAATCAATCCATATAATTCACCTTCCACTCAAGTTGCCTAATTCAAATTCAAGCACACAACTTAATCCTCAGTCCAACTACTATGACAAAATGGCATGATTCAACCTTCATCACAATTCAAGTGCAAGATTGCATAAAAATTTTAAAATTGGTCCCACCCCCACACTTAAATGGGACATTGTCACCAATGACCTAAAAAAAAGGAGATGAGAACCTAGGGACTCCTTGGATCAAAGAGGGCTCAGCGACTTGAAATCAGAATTCTCAGCTCCAATCTTTCATTCCTAAAAACAAAACAAATATAAAGCAAATAAGGTATTTAAATGAAAGCAATAAAAAGACATTGAAACAAAAAGAACTAAAATGAAATGATAAGATTGGGGTGCCTCCTAACAGGTGCTATATTTAACGTCAATAGCTCAACGTAGCCATTTGATCACAGGTCCTTGAGTAAAATACTTGCAATATTTCTCAACTCTTGACCATAATAATGCTTCAATCTTTGCCCATTCACTTTGAAAGTTCTTTCATCAATTCCCTCAACTTCAATTGCTCTATAGGAGGTAACATTTTTCACAACAAAGGGCCTCGACTATTTAGAGCTTAATTTACCTGGAAAAAACTTCTATCTCGAGTTGAAAAGCAGAACTTTTCTCCTGGGACAAATTCTTTCCTTATGTTGTGTTGGTCATGCCATTTCTTAGTTTTCTCCTTGTAGATTTTGAAGTTCTTATATGCTTCATCTTGAAATTCTTCCAATCCACATAATTGAAGAAACCGATTTGCAACTGATTTTTGCCAATCAAGATTTAACTTATTAACTGTCCAATAAGCCTTGTGTTCCAACTCCACTGGAAGATGACAAGCGTTTTAAAAAACCAACCGATATAGAGACATGCCAATTGGAGTCTTGAAAGCCGTCCTATATGCCCAAAGGGCATCATCTTGCTTGAGAGCCCAGTCTTTCTGGTTAGGATTCACTGTCTTCTCAAGAATGTCCTTGATCTCTCGATTTGATATTTCAACTTGGCCATTTGACTGTAAGTGGTAGGGTAAAGCAACCTTGTGTCGAACTCCATATTTGGTTAAAAGATTACCCAGAAGCTTATTGCAAAAGTGGGTACCGTCATCACTAATAATGGCCTTTTGAGTGCTAAATCTTGTCAAAATATTTTTATTGAGAAATCTGAGAACAACCTTGGCATCACTGTTGGTGAAGCTATAGCTTCAACACATTTTGATTCATACTCCACTGTCAAAAGGATATAGGATTGTCCACAAGATTTGGAAAATGGTCCAATGAAGTTGATATCCCATAAATCGAAGAGTTCTACCTCAAAAATGTTAGTCAAAGGGAGCTTATGTTGTCATGAGATATTACCCATTTGCTGACATCGGTCACTCGTCTTAATGAAAGCATAGTTGTCCTTATAAAGTGTAGGCCAATAGAAACTAGATTGGAGAAC
>JAOTJB010002355.1:0-11878 GCA_027123815.1 Erythroxylum minutifolium | reverse complement strand
TGTATGTGATCCAATGTGATTATATGTTATGTGAAATAATGTGATGCATGAATTGAGTGAACCATCGATGATGGTTACCTCATTGAGTTCGCAAAACTCACCAAAATTATAACGTGGTCTTTTTAAGATCGAGAGACAAATCTATCGAGTGAGAGGCTTTACGTGATTTTGGCAAGAGGTTATGACTCAAAGGTTAGTCAGCTGGGATTTTTGGGCAGATCAGATAGACTATGTGTATTTTCCTCTTTCATGTAGTACTTTTGTATTAGGTTTTGATAATGTACCTATGGGAATTATTGAAAAAAACAATGTAGACAATCGGATTTTAATGAAATGAAATGAGGAAAGAGTTGGTTTTTTAAAATATTGTGGTTTTCTTATGATGCTTTTTTAAAATATTGTGGTTTTCTTATGATGCTTTATAATGAATAATGATATGATGCCACGTGAAGTTAGTGTAGTGATTGAACGTAGCTCACCCTTATTGTAGGAGATGTACCGAAATGACCTACGGGCTTCCCGGTGTGTACCCTACGCTAAGGGGATTGCTACATAACATAAAGTTTGAAAGGAATATTTCTAATTGAAGTTTGGATAAAATTCTTGCTTGGTATAATGAATCATTGCCTCTTGATCATAAAATGGTTGATAATTTCTACAATATGAAAAGACTTATTAGGGGTCTTAGATTACCAGTTGAAAAAATTGATTATTGCAATTTTGGATGTATGTTGTTTGGAAGATGGTGTGGAATTACAAGAGCACAAATTTTATGGTCAATCTAGGTTTAAACTTAGAAAGTGTTTTATGAAACAGAAATTAATACCCTGGATGTAGATGTATCATTTGCGGCTAACTCTGAGACTTTAAAGATTAAATGCCTTTGATGTTACTGCATCTCACATGAGATGGCATAATGAACATGAACAGGAAGATGGAATAATGAGGCATCCATCAGATGCATTAGTATAGAAACATTTCAATAACACCCATTTTGAGTTTGCAGCTGAAAATTGAAATGTTAGGTTGGGATTGTCAATAGACAGATTCTGACTTTTTGGTTAATCCAGTCAACAATATTTATTATGGCCCATCATAATTGCTCCTTATAATTTGCCTCCATGGATGTGTATGGATGGGACATCTATGTTCTTGATGGTGATTATGCAAGCCTACGAATCCAAAGCATAAAATTGATGTATTCTTACAGCCATTGTTCTCTGAATTACATCATCTTTGGGAATTTTTTATGGAGACATGTGATGTGTCTCTTAAACAAAATTTTTGTTAAGAGTAGCTTTGATGTAGACTATTAGTGGTTTTCCTATGTATGTTATGTTATCTGGATGGAGCACAACAGGAAAATTGACTTGTCCTTATTGTATTAGTGATTCTGATATGTTTTATCTTCCTAACGGGGCCAAAACATCTTGATTTAACAACCACAGGAAATTTCTTCCTCCTGATCATGCAATAGAATAGGATGGTATAAACACCTCCTCCCCCTCAGAAAGCTGGTGAAGAGATATTGCAAGAGATTGATGAATTAGGATTGCTAAAAGTTACAGAACTTGAAGCTTAAGAAGTTAATAGAAGCATTAGTAAAAACTTTGGTTAGAGAAATCGAAGTATCTTTTGGGATTTTCCATATTAGAAAAACAATTTGATACTTCATAATCTAAATGTGATGCATATTAAAAAAATTATTTTTAACAATTTGTTCAACACTATAATGAACATTAAATAGGGGACAAAGGACAATGCAAAATTACGAGCTGATTTGAAACTTTTTTGTAGAAAAAATGAGTTAGATAAAGATCTTCGTATTGATAAATATCCAAAAGTATATTACACTTTGGACAAAAAATAAAAGGAAAATTTTGTATGAATGGTTAAAAAGTCTAAAGTTTCTTGATGGTTATGTTTTGAACTTGGCAAGGTGTGTGGACATATGGAAGTACAAATTATTTGGAATGAAAAATCGTGATTTTCATGTGCCTATATAAAGTCTAATTCCAATTTCATTTCAAGAGTTGTGACCAAATAGGGATTAGGAAGCTATAACAGAATTAAGTATGCTTTTCAAAAGCTTAACATCATCTGAAATAAAGTTGATTGAAATGGAAAAACTAGAAAGGGAAATTCCAGTTATCTTATGCAAATTGGAAGGGATTTTCCCTCCAAGCTTCTTTGATTGTATGGAGCATCTATCCATACGTTTAGCACATGAGGCTAAACTTACTGGTCCGGTTCAATATCGATGGATGTATCCATTTGAGAGGTAATTAGAGTTAATAGTTAAATAAAAGTTACAGTATGTTTTAATCATAGAATTGTAATAACCCTATTTGTAATGTAGGTATTTGTATCACTTGAAGAAAAATGTCAAAAACAAGGCTAAAGTTGAAGGTTCGATATGTAATGCTTATTTAGTAGAGGAAGCAAATATATTTTGTTCACATTATTTTGAGTCGTATGTGAACACAAAAGAAAGAAAAGTTCCTTATAATGACGATGGGCGAGAAACAGGTGATGTTAATGGTAACTTATCTATTTTCACATATCCAGGACGAATATATAGACGTTTAATAAGAAGAATGTTAACGGTAGGAGAAATAGAGGTTGTCCATGGTTAAATTTTATTGAATTGTTAAGAGATTCAACCTTTTATGCAATAAGTTTAAGTTGATTTTAAAATAGATTATTTGAGTTTATGAAGTTACTATTGTTCACAAATAAAATACATAATAATGCTTTTAGATTATACAAGGAATGGTTTCCCAAGCTAATGCCCGAAACAACACAGGATGATATCAATAAAGAAGTTAAAAGATACTTTCCTCTATGGTTCGAGAAATATGTAAGTTTTCACTTGTGATAATTGAAATAGTTGAATTATCATATCAAAGTGATTCAATGACATTATACTATTTAATATGATAAATTTTTTTTCTAATGGCCTCAGAAAATCCAATAGAGAACAAGTTCATATGTAATCTTGTGAAAAGACCATTGTAAACTGTTAAATTATATTCAGTGTATTTTCTTAATGGATACAAATTTTATACAGAATATTATAGTCATAGCATGGTAACAGTAAATAATGGGGATTGCATACGGGGAGAATTGATGGATTACTATGGTAAATTATTGAGATACTTGAAATAGAGTACCTTGCATTGCCAATAAAACGTAATGTGATATTTATGTTTAATCCAACTCCTAATGTTGGAACAGAAGTGCACAGACGACATAATCTAGTTGAAATCAACCAGCGAAAAAGATTTAAACAATTTGAACCTTTCGTGTTAGCAATGCAAACGATCCTGCTGTATTATATCCCTTTTCCCAACTTATGACGAGATAAACTAGATTAATTGGCTGTATACAAAGTAAAACCTAGAGGTGTTTTTGAATTACATGGAAAAGGAGAAAAATAAGAGAATTGAAAGTGAAGCGTTTTAAGAAGATGTTTATAAAATAAATGCACGTGTAACATATGATGAGAATGAACCTTTGAACAATCCAAATAAAGAATATGTTAAAATTTCATCTGGAGAGAACGAGGAGGGTGAGATATCTGAAGAGGAGCCTAAGTTTGATTCTAATTCTTTAGAAAAAGAAGAAGATGATAATTTTGATTTACAATGAAGTGTTGATAGCAATTAATTTGTGTTTGTAATAGAACATTATATGAATAAATCTATTATTCCATTAGCAATATATTGTTATATATTGAATTTGTTTTGTTATGTTATTGGAAAATTCATTGAAATGTAAATTTTAGGTTAAAAATATGCCATAAAAAATAAAATAGGATATGTTGCGGCCAATATTCAGGTTACCACTATTTGGAGAAGCTAATGCATTTCTAAGTGAAGTATCACATTCTGCAAATGCTACTGCACTTCCTAATGAGGCATCACCTCTTGTACCTGCTACTATACCATCCACTAGCCTTGCTACACCATCCACCAGCCCTACATCATCCACCACCCCTATATCGACAGAGATATTAGGAGTAAATGTTGCCGATGAGGGAGATGACCTCCAGCTTGGATCTAAGGGAGTTGATGGAAGAACCTACATCACAATTGTTAACAATTTTTAAGTAAAATTTAAAACATTTTGTAATACATGATAACATCATAGGTTTACACTGAAGTTATAGGTTTAACATGAAAATGAGCTAAAATAACTTATATATTAGGTTGGTTCTATTTGGAACGTGCTCAAGAAATATCTCGTCTAAGTTTAAGAAGATGACAGATCTTGAGGGTTATATATGGAAGAATGTCTCTCAGCATACAAAGGATTTTTATTATCAGGTTTGAGGTACACAAAATATATTCTTTAATCCTTTTTATTTTATCTAATTTTATACCTTTATTAGATAAATATTGTCATTTATAAGTACTTATAGTATTTTCATGTCTAGTTTCTAGTACTTTTAATTGCCTTCATTTCTTAATTTTGGTTACAAATCCTTGTGTTTTGATTCAGATGTGAGATGAATTGAGTGAAAATGGTGTGAATATTGCATGAATGTTAATTTGATTGTCTTGTGAATATTGCATGGAAATTATAAGAATTTTGCATATCACACACGTTAATTGCATGACCACACATAGTGTGACCATATAAGTTACAGGTTTGGCATATGAATTACAAGGTCACAGCTGTGACCATGTAACTTACAGGTGTGAATTACATAGTCACAAGTGAGTTATATGGTCACACCTATAACCATGTAGTTATGACCGTGTAACTCACGGGTGTGAATTACATGGTCACCCGTGAGTTACATGGTCACACCTATGACCATGTAAGTGACCATGACTGCATGGGGGTAACAATAAGTCACACCCGTGACTGCCATACTCACCCCCATGACCATCATTTTATAGTCTAACGTTATAGGGTTTTGATGTTGCAGATAAAACCTACTATAAACCTAAACTCTACCTATAAATAGAAAAGGGAAAGGCTAAAAAAGGGCTAAATTTGAGATATGGCGGCATATTATATCATTCTATCATTTCCATACACATTCTTAATACATATACACTTATTCGGGGACAAAAAGAGGGAAAGAAAGAAGGCAGAGAAGAGAGAAGAGAAAGTAGAGATCAATTAGGTGAAGTGGAGAAGAAGAACAATAGAGAGGTGGAAACAACTTGAGCATCCAATCATCTAGGTGAGAACTAAGTAGGAGCAGAAGGCAAGAGCCAATGTAGAGACCTTAAGAGTGCAGGAGACCACAACAACTCCCTCATCCGATCTTTTTTTGCTTGCTCTATTATTCATTTGTTGCATTATTTCGTTGTGTTTTACTTTTCTGTTGTATACTGAAATTACTACCCTGTTGGCTTAATCGACTGATACTTAGTTGTCTTTTGATAGTTCATTTAGTTATTTACTTGGTTTCTTGCTTAAATACTTCTCCTATATCGATGAGGATGTGATTAAAGTATTTAAATATGATAGATCTTGTTAGTTCTGTGATGGGCTGATCTCTTTTTCTTAAGGATTAATATAGCTATTTTAGTCAAATATGCATGATTGAGGGACTATATTGTTGTCTTATGTTTGCTATAGTTTTTTAACTGAATGGATATAATAGCATGACCAAACTTTTCATCATTTTCGTATTAAATGAAGGGTTGAGAGAAGAAGTTTAATATGGAAAAAGAAACTATAGACATTTAGGTTAAGAACTAGAAATATATTAACTTAAGTGTTAATTAGTAGTCAGGTTTCCTTAATTAAATCAGATGATAACTTGTTGAATAAGAAAGTTAGAATTAGTTTATTATTCTAGTTGATCTTAGAACCCAACTGTTAATTTTAGTGAGACAATTATCCAATCATTTCCCCTTAGTTATGCATAGGAGATTAAATTAGTGAAATTAATTCTCAAGAGTTTCCCTTTTTTATTAATTTATTCGTTTTTGTTTCCGTTTGAATCATTTTACTTTTTAGTTTAATTTTGTGATTTTCTTTAAAGCTTTCACTCAAAAAATTGGGATAGAATATTTAGGATTGCATCTGTTTTATTTTTGTTCAAGATTAATTTAAGTGAACCAATTTCACCTCCATGGGAGATGAACCTAGGTAATCAACTACAACTACCTTGTATACTTCCGAGTAGGATAGCCTAGGTATTTTTAGAACTTTATTTGGGCACAACAAGTATGTTTTTCTTTCTTTCAAAAAGAATTTTTTTAGGATCCAAAATTTGATGCTGTAATTTATAATGTATGGGAGAGGTGAGCTCGTACACATTATAAAGACTTTCTTGCTTCAATAAACAAGAATGGTGTACGACCACCATATATATATGAAGAAATATAAAGTCATTGGCAACAGTATTGGGCATCACCCGAGGCAATATCCATTTTAGAATACAATTCTGCTAACAAACGTGGAGGACCAACGGAGAGATTCTACCCGTACACATTAAAGGATCTTTGACCCACCAGGAGCATGCACTTCAACTTGTAAGTATGAAAACTTTACACTTATATTCTGATTGTTGTACTTTGATGTATGAAATTTGATTTCAATGTAATTTGATGTATGAAATTTAAAACGAAAATATATGTGCATTATGGAGAATAATAATGTTATATATGTCTGGTGTCATTAATGGTTGTCTTGTTGAGTTAAATTGTTTTATCTAACAGGGGGTTAAATATCATAAAAATAGAGAAACTTCTACCGAAATTTTTGTAATTATAGTTCACTTATAACAATTTATTTTGAAGTAGGAAAAGTCTATGAGTAGGAAGCCTACACGACGTCAGCTTTTTTGTACACTCACACAAAGAAGCATGATGTTATGACCTTCGTAAACACTCGATGCAGACAAATTCATTTATGTAAAATCTATACTTTAGTCACTTGGGATCTAAGCAATCAGTTCAATCTCTGTTGCATTAAAAGTGTTTATCAATAGTGCTTAAAAATCACTCCGAAAGCTTTAATTAAATTTAATTATCAAGGACCCAATCTCTTGGTGACATCAACCTATCAAACATCCATCTCTACCGAATCTTTCCAATTAATCAAACAATTTGAAGAATAGTTCTCCACCATATCCGGAGTATTCAATGTATTATCAGAAGAATGGAAGCAATCTATTTGTCATTAACTTCAGCAGTATACCTCCCATCAGTGTACCAACTATCTGTCTACATCAAAAGATAAAGATAATAGCTCTTCAGTAGATGTCATTATTATGCCAATTTTTGATCCACTAATGTTTTTATTGTTTTTTTCTATTTTTTCTAATTTTTGGTACATTTTTAATTATTTTTTCATAATATTGACTTCGAGTTTCTAAAATGTGATAAATGTCATTTATTTCTTTAGTTTCAGTTACTATTTTAGATTATAAATTTTAAGTTAATAATTGTATTATTTCTTTTGATTGATTTTCATTATTAAGTTGTTTATCAAATAGTTTAGATATTTGTTTAGTAATACTCATAGTGTGTTATGCAAATAAGTTTTTAATTCATAAAGTTGTTTCCTTATATCGAATAATTCATTAGCTAGTTGATTAGAATTATTAGTGGCATTTTTTTCCATTCTCGTTAGTAGATATACCTGATTCTGTAAATCTAACAGGTTTTTCTAATCTAGTAGAATAAGATCTGAAAAAAGTAGGTTCTGATATAAATTTTTACTTTCGATTAAAGATAGACGAGGTAATTCTTGTAGTTTTATCCGATAATTAATATTGAGGATTTCTCTTAAACTAGTTTTTAAATTTATTCCTACTTTAGCTACATTAGAGAAAAGAATGACATTGTTGTAATTATTAAAGTTAATAATGTAGTCAGGTACATTTAAGATATTTGTTATATTTAGATTTACTATATTTAGATTTTCTATGTTTTTGATAGATAAAAGACTCACATCCATATTGTTGAGGTACTTTTGAATATTTAGGACAACATAGTTTAATATCGTTATGTTTTAGTGATTTATGTAACTTTGCTTCTAAACATTTTTGTGATACTACTTCTTTTACTATAGAAATAGCACCACCTAAATTATAAGCAACAAGATTGTTATGTTGTTTCTGTAGAAATAAATCTTCGACTGTTTTATTTATTGGATAAGGTAATTTTTGAATAAAAATTTGTATATACATTTCTTGTTCTATATGAGTTAATTTGTAATAATATTTTTTAAATTCACAAATATATTATTCTAAATAATAGGAGTCATATATTCTTATATTATTTAAATGCCATAGAGCATTTTTTCTTTCTTCGTTTTCAATTTCTTGTTTATACGAAGTTATATCTTTTCTAATAAATGTTTTATAAATTTCATTTGTAATGACATGACAAGCTTTGATTGGTTCAAGGGCATTAAGGAATTCAGTGGTCTTTGGTTTTATTTGTCTATAGGCTTTTTTCCTAAAATTTTTTTACAAGGTTTAGCTGGGAATTTTTTATATCTTGGTGTAGGATTTTTTTCCATTTATATTTGTTATATTTAGATTTACTATATTGATGTTTTCTATGTTTTTGATAGATAAAAGATTCATATCCATATTGTTGAGGTACTTCTGAATATTTAGAACAACATTGTTTAATATCGTTATGTTTTAGTGATTTATGTAACTTTGCTTCTAAACATTTTTGTGATAATACTTCTTTTACAATAGAAATAACATCACCTAAATTATAAGCAACAAGATTGTTATGTTGTTTCTAAAGAAATAAATCTTCGACTGTTTTATTTTTTGGATAAGGTAATTTTTGAATAAATATTTTTATATACATTTCTTGTTCTTTATGAGTTAATTTGTAATAATATTTTTTAAATTCGCAAATATATTATTATAAAGAATAGATGTCACATATTCTTATATTATTTAAATGCCATAGAGCATTTTTTCTTTCTTTGTTTTCAATTTCTTGTTTATATGAAGTTATATCTTTTCCAATAAATTCTTTATAAATTTCATTTGTAACGACATGAGAAGCTTTGATTGGTTCAAGGGCATTAAGGAATTCAGTGGTATTTTTTATTCTTATTTTGTTATCTAATAAAAAGTTTAATACTATACCATTAGTTTTGTAGGTAATAAAATTCCATAAAGTACTTAAATTTTTTAATCGTTCAAAAGATTTTTCTAATTGGATAACTGAGGCTAATCTATTAGACCATTCAAGTAATATTTTTTCTCGTGACAAAACACAATCTAAATTAAGAATTCCATCTAGTCCTAATGTTATATATTTTGGTGTATATTCAGTAGGGAATTTTCCTATTTTATAATCTTTTTTGTAATATCCAAAACCTTCTAATTCATCTTATTTGATAGGTTTATAAGTCCATTGATAATTAGGTTTATGTTCTCTTTTTAATTTTTCTCTACTTTGACTTGTTTCAGGTTGTTTTTCTGATTTTTGTTGTTGATGATTGATAGTTGTGATTTGTATTATGTTTTAGGATTCAACTTGTTAGTTATTTAGTGTTAATTTGAGTATTGAGTGCATGTTTAGGTTTTAATTGTGTTAGTTTATGCATTTCTATAGGTTAGTATGAGTCTTTGAGCTTAAATGTTATATTTTTGAGGTTCCTTGATGTGTTTGTTAGTGTTTCAGGTTAACGGCATAGAACGAAGAAGTTTCAGATAGTTTCGGGCCCAAAACTATGGCCCACGATCGTGGCACAATAGGCCACGATGGTGATAGAAAGATGTGAGCTACTAGGATCCAGACCACGATCATGACAGAGAGGCCAGAACCAGGCCACGATCGTGATAAAGAGTGTTAGATGCTTACCACAATTATGGCAGCAAGGGCCACGATCATGGCCTGCGTCGAGCAGACATGAAAATGGTTGAAAATATCAAGGTTCGAGGAACTTTTTGGACCGTTTTGACCCTGAATGAACCCTAGGGCTTCTAAGCTATTTAAGGAACATAAAGAACAGAGAAAAAAGCTTTTTGCATTATCCAAATTTTAAAACCTTTGAGAGCTTATCAAGAGATTTGAGGAAGGAGACGAAGGAAGAGAGACACGAAGAAGAAACTTGATGTGAAGTACTTCCCAGAACAGCTGGTTTCCCACCATCGCTGCCTCCATCATCACCCATTCTGAACTATTTCTGGTTTATTTTGTTCTTACAATTGCATAGAATTTGAGATAGCCATAGACAATAGATTGTTGAATGTTGAGGATATTGTCTAAACTCACTTTCAAGATTTTTGTCTTTGAGATTAATGAAGTTTGATTTATTATGTTTTTATTGAGTTATTGAGATTCAATTTCTGTTCTTAATAATTTGGTAACAAAGTGAGAGGGTGAACTAAGTGAATATCATCAAATTGGGCTAACGAGAGTTAAGTAGTTTGATAAATTAAAAATTAAATCGAACCGGTAAAATTGTGTAACGAGAGATAAGAACAAATTTTTGGTTGGTTATTCAACAATTTCATAACTAAATTAGGTTTTGGATAAATTATGAATAGAGAAATTGCAATTCCATAATCTAATTAGGGATTATTAATTAGGGTTAAAGATTTTAACACGAGAAAGAGTAATCTACCCTAGGACTGTCTAGACCCGGTAATTTGATAATTTCATGATCAATTAGATTTTCATTAAAGTCAGATTAAAACCCCCTTTTCTCAACTGGTAGTTCTTTGGTTGATTCTTGATTGGGTTAAGCAAATTTGCTATCTTTTTTATAATTTCTGAATTTAATTTTTGAGATTGATTGCTTGATTAATTAATTTTTTGCGTTAGTTTGTTAATTTAATTTATTTGCAAACTTGAGTCAAGCCTTAGATTTTAGGATTAAGTTACCCCTCCTCGTGGGATCGATACCTTGGGTACTACTCGAATGACTAGTGCACTTATGGTATTATTGATTGAGCCCAAGTTTATTATCTAAATTGGCAACACTTTCATAGCCTTTACTATACTTTTTGACTCCTAATTCTTGATTATGTGCTTAAATTAATCCTTGTGCATGCACATTTATTTTATGCAATTTGATAGTAAAAATTGTCACAATTGGTATTAATTGCATTTCTTAAGTTTTCTAAAGACAATTGATAATGAAAATTGCTATTTTTGATTGTAGGATCCTCAAGGAGAAAGGAGTCAACGTGCTGAATTGAAGTCAATAGGAGATCATAGCCTTGGGGAAAAGTTCGCCGCGGTGAAAAATGATAAATCCAGGCTAAATTTTTGGGAGAAGTTTGCCGCGGCAAAGATTAATTCTTTCGTCACGGCGAAAGAGCCAGCGAAGAACAAATCCTTTCGGGAAAAGTTCGCCGTAGCGAACCTTCAAAAACTCGGACTATATTTGGGAAAATCTCTCACTGTTCTGACCCGACCTGCGAGCCAACATTTAAAAACATGCCAAATTAGGTTATACGAGGAGACTTTACTTATATCCGGAAGAAGAGAGAAGTTCTCTCATCATTTTCCTGACACTTCATCTCTCACTCTCGACCTTCATCCATTACCCATTTTTTCACTTCTCATCATCACTCTCATCATTTGGTTGCTGCTGCCATGGATGCTGTCGGTGTATCTACAGTTGTGAGTGCTCCCGAAGTGATGCTTGGCTAAGTACCATTTCCTCTTGAAGATGTAGCGATGGCTTGAGTTCGAAGGGCTTCAAAGGGGAGTAGTTTTACATTATCATATTTAACTACATTGTTATAAACTCCTAAGTTAGGATTTATGCTTTGTAGTTAGACTTTTCTTGATTAAAGTTTGATCAAGAGTTGAACAACGTATTGTGTTATAGATTTGCTTATATAGAACTTGGATGCTCAATATATGAAGTTTCATATATGTCTTTTTGGTGATTGTGTTAATTCTCTTTTATCTGCCTA
>JAOTJB010002337.1:0-11878 GCA_027123815.1 Erythroxylum minutifolium | reverse complement strand
ATCTTGTCTTGATGAAATTATAAATAGGAATAATTTAACAATTGTGGAAGAATGTTCAACTTTGTTGTATCCACTTTATGGAAAAATAGACATAAAAAATGATGATGATAATGATGATTATGATGATCATAATAAATATGTATAAATAAAAAGTTTATAAATAAAAGTTTGGTCTTGATTTAAAGCAACATGTTGAAATTATTTCTGAAATACTTGACACTGTAAACTCTTCCTTCCAAGTAGCTTCCTTTTCCATTATGGTTGATACCCAAATCAAGATCTCTGTAGTTAAGGAATGCTTCTCTTGGATTCTTAGACACATACGGGGTCATGTAATCTTGAATGTAGATTAGACAATCTATATGGTTTATTTTAAGGTTTCACTGATCCAAGTTAAAATTACCCTACAAATAAACATGCCTTTGCACACATATATTCAATGTTGAGATAATGAAAAATTAATATAATTGTTGAATATTAGTCACATTACTAAAATGACTCTATTTATTGTTAGTAAAGATCCCAAGAAACTGCAAGCTGAACATACACGATTGAAATCAAACCTCTAAGTAACATCAAGGTTTAAACATACTGGATGTGGACAGAGGATTAAGAGTTGAAATTTTAAATAAAGTATTAACTATATGCTCAAGTTCAAAGCCTCCAACGCACTATCTTCTTAATAAAAAATATCTTATACCTTCAACAATTTGAATAATTAGTCGTGATACATTAGCTAGACGACCACCCAAAGCATTTATTTTATTTTTGCGTATAATTAATGATATAAACTAAACTAGGTGTATTCCTTGAAGAATTTTCATCAATAATGCAAATCCATAATCTTTCCGAAGTTTTGATAAGTTCACCTCTTTCCCTCTGCATCAAATACCCTATTAATAGCTATCCATAGAGAAATATTCTAAAGTTCAAGATATATTCACTCTAATTTCCTAATTAGAAGATGACCCTTTGTTAATTTTTGCAAAGCGAAGAGTCTTATCTGTTGACTTATGACATATTTTGATATCCCGTATTGGAAAATTATGAAGATGAGAAAGTCTCCATAAGTTATAAAAGGAGTTTCTTCACCTCGTTAATCATCCTAACTTCTTCCTATTTGTAATTCTTCATATTAAAATAGTAAAATATCAATTTAGTAGTGTCCGAGGAAGTAGGCATAATTAGCCGAACCTTGTTAAATTCTAATGTTCTTTATTTGTCTATTTAATAGCTATTGTTGGATATAGTTGTAGTGAATTATTGTGCTATTAAATTACATTTCTAAGAAAATTATATCTAGGAGGTTGAGTTTCAAGTAGGACTGTTTGTGACCTCTCCAGTCTTTCTTGGGAATTTACCTAGTGTGATTTTTCAGTACAATCGTTCATAGTCAATTCACCTAGGCAATAGTGAACAAGGTGAATTTGTTATATTGGTGGAAATTAACCCGAGTTTCACAATAATTGGTATTAGAGCCAAGACTTTTTCTTAGTATGCTTTGTAGTTACAGCGTGGTTTGATCTTTCACATTAGAAAAGATTTTTCTTTGAGCTATTGACATTCCACGTTGATAGCTATTAAATAGAAATTGTAGCAAAGATGAAAAAAATCAGAGATACGTTAGCATCGACCACATCGATAGCTTCTACCTCATCTATTCTAACAAGGACTGTTATGACAAATGCAAGATTTGTGGTGGAGATTTTTTATAATATGGGTTATTTCGGCATGTGGAAAAGTAAGGTTCAAGATGGTCATTTTTAACAAGGTCTTGACATTGCCATTGAAGAAGAGAAACTAGATGATGTTGAGGAGAAAGATTAGAAGACTATAAATCATTTGACATGTGGCACAATTCAATCGTGTCTTTCTAGAGAGCAAAAGTATGCTTTCTCGAAAGAAACTTTTGTATCTAAATTGTGGAACGCATTGGAAGAGAATTTCCTAAAGAATAAAGCAGTTAGAATAAGCTCCATATGAGAAAAGACTATTTTGTTTCTCTTATGTTTCGGGTACCACTATAAATGATCACATCACCAGTTTTAATCAGTTAGTTATTGATTTAATGAATTTGGATGTGACATTTGAAGGTGAAGATCTTTCTTTGATGTTGCTAGGATCCCTTCCTGAGTAGTTTGAGTTTCTTGAAACTACTTTACTTCATAGGAAGGTTGATGTGTCTCTTAATGAAGTTACAACTGCTTTGTACAATTATGAATTGAGAAGGAAGGCAAAGGAAGAACGTACAAGTGGAGCAACAAAAGTTTGGGTAGTCAAAGGCTGTTCGCAGAGCCAGACTAAAGGAAATAAAGGCAGTTCAAAGTCGAGGCTCAAATTGAGCTAAAATGAATGTGCTTTTTATAGGGAAAAAGGGCACTGGAAAAAAGATTGTCCAAAGCTGAAGAATAAAAACAAACTTGATAAAGGAAAGGCTATTGCAAATTCAAATGTTGCTGAGTGTGAGATGCATACTCAGATCTTTCATTGATTGTTACATCCTTAATAAGCCCTTCTAGTCTATGGATGCTAGATTCAGGTTGTAGCCATCATATGTGTCCCAATCAGGATTGGTTCTCTAATTTTAGAGAGCTAGAAGGTGGAGTTGTTTATACAACAAATGACAATCCCTGCATAATATTGTAGTCTAAACAAAGCAATACAAATTAAATTCTATCTAGACTAAACTAGAGGCAAATGTACTTCGTCGACAAGTAATATAAAATGGTAAGAACCGGATACTGTACCCAAAGGATTCCAAAATGCAAGATAATTAAATTAAACGATGTAAAATTACTTGGACGATCAAGAATTGATTGATTTGAAAATGAAATAAAATAAGTGAATTAAGGAAATATGCTTGATGCAAGGTATGAACTAAATGCGACTAAACTTAATCAAATGACAAAAAATTGGGTAAGGTGTCAGATTTCAATTGGATTAGGCACTAAAACTTGTAACGGTGAATTGATTTAGGAATTACTTCACTTAAGCAAGTTAAACCCAATATTCCTAGAAATTCCTTTCTCTTTTAAATCCAAGTTACCTACTTGGTTCATAGATAATTTGGAATAAAAAGAAAACATTCAATGCAAGAATCCTAAAATTAAGTTCGTTAATCCTAGGTATCCTCGTATGGTTGGTCTAGGCGTTAGTCTTAAGTATGTTGCTTGATTGATTTTCTGACAAATCAAATCCCAATGTTTATAGCATTCAATCATCCAAGGTCTTAATCTAATTGATCAATCTAAATTAGGCTAAATATGCATTCAATCAAGCAAATAAAACAATACCATAAAAACTGTCCTAATCCAATATCAATCCTAACCTTAACTAAAGAAAACTTACCTACACATATTCATCAATGTAACAGAAATCATAGTCATAATATATATCTGCATTGATTAAATCCACAAAATGAAAACAATTAAGAAACAAAAACAAATTAAGAACACACCTAATATATAACCTTCGAGAGATGATTGCTGATGTCCAAAGAGTCTCTTTTCTTCCAACACTTCGCAACTCTCTTTTTCTACCCCCAACTTCTCTCTTCACAATACAGCTGCCAACCCTTTCTATTTCTCTTCTTTCTTACTATAGCTAATGTGACTAATTAAATGGAGGGTTTGGTCCACCTCCACTGTTCACGCACACACTAAAAACGTTTGCTTGCCGCAGCCCAGTTTCAGCCTTCTCTTTTACGCTGCTCTCTTTCCAACGCCCTCTCTATCTCGCTAGTCTTTTTCACTAGTTTCACGTTTTTTGTCTTTTTCCAGCTGCCACTCTCTTTTCTATTAACGCAGCCACTACTCTTCACATTCTTTCAACCTCTCCCACTTTTCTATTTATTGATATGTCAGATAAGGGTTTTTGGTCCTCTCTTTGTTCACGCACAAAACCCTTTCTTTCTTTGGCTAAAACATTTTCGTTTCTTTTAAGTCATAGGCTGCATCATTTCTTCTTTTGTCCCTCTCTATATCACGTCATTTTGGGCTCAACATTTTTTCCCTTTTTTTTCTTTGTCCAACTATCTTGTTTTGTGCTTTTAAATATTTCAAACCTAATTTGTCCTAAAATTAAAACAAATAACTCTTAATTAGTACAATTTAAACATTAAATGGACAAAAGTTTAGCAAATTATGTAGCTAAAATCAATAAAAAATGCCCATTAACAACTTCCTCGCCCACTTCCTCTTGCTTGTCTAAGCTTAGCAGGTCCTCCACTTTATCATTTTAATCAAGTGTTTTGCTGCTCCTAACTAAATTGGATAAAACTTGATCTATAGAGTATACATGTGTCTTACTATGAAGTTTGTCTTGACCTCTTCACCATCCATCTTGGTTATTTAGTTAACTTGAATTTTCAAATTGTGAATGATTGCGTAATTATATCGCATCATTTGTTTAAATAGGTCTATATGAGATTTAAAATTTTCAAATATATTTGCTTTTTCTAATATTACATTGAAGGAAGATATAAATCATAGAGCCATCTTTTCCATCTCATCACCCTATGATGGTGACTACTAACACTGAAATTGTTGGTAAAACATAGGTTATCTTGTAGGTCTGCCGACTCTAGCTTCTTGCTGCTCCCAAAAGATATTTGGATGATTACTCCATCCCAGATGATACATATGAGATAAGGAATCATTCATGTTCTTTACTTAATATGTATCCATATAATTGACATTTTCATTGTGGTAAAGGGCTGACTCTACATTCATGCATGTATGGGAAGGATGCCCATAGATGCCCTAATAGTAGCTTGCCCTTATAGTTCATGTCATGATCTATCAATATCTTCATCCGGTTTAAAAGATTAGTAATTTGCACCTCCAATTCCGGAAAATACATAATTTTCCTGTCAATCTTGAAGATGCAATATAAAATAGAGCTAAATTATATATAAATAGAGGGAAGCAAAATAAAAATAAAATAAAATAAAACAAAAACTAGGATTAATAAAATAACAATTGAATAGTTCCCTGTTAATAACACCAAAAAACCTAACTTACTAAATATATTTGTAAGTGTATATAGTCAATTGTAGTAGGTTATTAAAATGGAGTAAATCTAGAGTATCAATCCCACAAAACTATATTACTATATCTATTAATCCTAGTTAAGATTATAAAATTAAAGAAAAAATATTTGATAAAAATAATTTGATAAACTGATAAAATCAAAATAATGAAGTTAGAGTAAAGAAATCAAGCAGACAAAAATTAGGGCTTTGGGGTTCACTTATATGAAATTTCAATTATCATGCAAGATCAATTATCACTGTTGAAATAATAATTAACATGATGCATTCGTGCTCTCTCTTAAAGCAAACGTGCATGTTCAATGAGTTAATTACATCGTAATGCACAATTTAAACTAAACAAAATTATTAAGCATAATTAATCTATTTATTTACCACAATAATCTAGGATACTTTCGTTCTTTAGTGCTAAAGTGTTTATTCTATTAGTGTCAGGATTATATTTCATCTCTTGGCCTTTCATACAATCCCTAAGGTTGAATTTATAGTGATTAAGCATATATTTTAAGATTAAGAACAAAGAGAAAAAATTTAGTTAATAAGAAATTAAATGATGCGTTAAGAATTTAAGAATCCATCTCAAGCTATATCCTTAACCCTAACTAAGTTATAACTATTGAATATAATGAAAATTAAAATAAGACAGTCTTAACATAAAAGAAAGAAGATAAAGGAAGAACTATAAGAGTTATCGTAGGCTGCTCCAATCTTGCTTCAAAATCTTTTCTTGATGCAGAGAACCCTAAAACTAATAACTTGGTAACAAAGAAGGTTGTCACTAGCCTCTAAAGTTCCTTATAAATAACCTTTATGATATTATTTATAACTAGGGTTACAAAATAGTTTTTTTAAATGCTTGAACTTATGATTTAATGTGTTCTTTAAAAGTGTGCATGAGAATTTGCACTAGACTAGATCAACACTGACACCAATTTTGATTTGGAACTTTTATGAATTATAAAGTGGTGTGTAACTGGTGTCTGGAACTAAGTTGTAATCAATGCTAATATCGTCCTGTTTCTTACTCCTCTAATCCTCGCTAAAGATAAGTGATTGTCTCTTTGGTATGTTTGGCATTTATCATGCCTTTTTCCACCATGATCTCCACTTTTTGATATCTTTAAGCTAGATTTGACCTCTCATATCTTCTACAAAGTTGTTGTCTATTTTGTATCTTTGAAATAACTCCATAATCTCCTTAATTGGACAACAATGAAAAAACTTAAAGTTAAATACGATTTATTCTCTTAAAGTTCTCACCTCTAAAATAATTAACAAAACATAAGAAAACATATATATATAATACCAAATAATTCATCCCAAGACAACATGTAAATATAAACCCATCAAGAAACCTTTCATAACAACATCTTTTTTTTCATAAGTGAAAAGTAGCCTTTATAAATCTTACCAAAGATCAAAAGAAACTCTCACAAAGTGTACCCAAGCAATTTTCACTATTATAACAATTATATAATTTAAGAAATCTTTTTTTTGCCTACATTAATGAACAGACGCTCAATATGTGTTATATAATGCACTTAAACACTCTATATCTTCTTAACAGTTTTAACAACTCTCTAATATGTCCAACATTATTCCACAGGTCATAATTAGCTTATTTATACTAAAAACTCTAAAATTATCATTGAATGAAAAAGTAGTTGTTATAATAACTAGTAATAGTAACACTGGCTGATCATTCTCACATATTGGTTTACCTTGTCACAAACTCCTATTACATGATTTAAAAGATACTGATTAACTATATTACCACACCAACTGATCAGTTTATCTGAAACCTAATTTTTTGTTTAAATCTTCATATTAGTTTACAAACTTCTTATAACAAGTTTTTGAAACTTCTCAAGTTCTTACAAAGATCAAAACACATTCCTTTATAACCAATTTGGTCTAAAATTATTTCAAAAGTTCTTTAAAATTATTTTGGTATTTTAAGGTGGATTTCTTTTAAACCTTTTCAAAATTCCTATTAGTTATCGAAAAATATATTCAATACAACCTAAAGGAAATTGATCATGTAATGATTGAGTCATTAATTTATTGAAGTGATTAAGGTATGGTTACAAGAATGATTAAATTGATTTTCTTAAATCTTGATATGCTTGATTCCTTCTTGTTTTTAGCTCTTCACTTGATAATCTCTCTAAGTTACATATATGTTCTACTTTATTTATATCCTTTTATTCTTTAATTTCTTAATTAATTTATTTAGCATTTTTGTCACTTCCTTTATTGAGTTTGATCTTTCTCATATTAACTTACTAATATTGCTAAGAATAAAAATATTAGTAGTAATATATTTTGTTCTAATAAAAAATATGGTTTAAAAACTCATTTAGTCTATCAATCTCCCCTTTTATGTTAAAAAAGTTTGGTAATATTAAAGAAAATAAATAACATATAATAAGTTTCTCTATACTAAAGCAATATGTAATGCATGCTCCCTTTATTTCATAAATCATGAATGATTAAGTTTTTTATATAATTATTCTCTTCCCCTTTTTTAACATTAAAAAGGATATATGATATATAAATCTTTAAGTATCAAAAGAGAAAAATAAATAAATATTCTCTATTTTTTCAAAAATTATATCACGTGGATAAATAGTATATGTAAAATGATGATCAAGTAAATGAACAAATTTCATAAAGCTCATATACCAATTTAAAGATTAATAAATGTTTTCCTTAAGTACACATAATAATGCTTTCTTCCTTTAGTAGGTATTTCAACCCAATATGCTCATATGTAAGTGGTTAAATTCTTTCATCTACCACCAATAGTTACCTCTTTTTCTTCTCACTTAGTTCAACAATTAGTCTTTAGATAGCAATTTTTTTTACTTAACTCATGTAAGAGCTCTTGGTAAGTTTTCTCTTGAAGTCAATTGTTAGATGTATCATTGTTATTCGTCATTTTTTATTAATAAAGTCAATACTAGTTATTGGTATTCAATTTATGACACTTCATATTGACGTATAAGGCAAAGAAATAAATATAATATAAGTACCCTCATATATTTGAGTCCTTAGGGATTAGTACTATAAAAGTGATATTTTATATAAGATGATTTGAAAATATATGAATTACATTAGTCTAACGTATAAGAATGTATCACATATGCATTTCTAGATCTTCTTAGGTGATATAATGATCCTTTTTTGATATGTAGGAAATTAGAAGCTCTTCTTTTGTGTTATCGAGGACTAACGAATGATTTAGCATGCGACATGCTCTTTTATGAAAATATGACCTATCATGATTCTGAGAAATTATCACGCTTCTTTGTTTCTTATAAGGCCTAGAATGGTAATAAGTTTACTTCATGTCATTTTGATGATAAAGAGGAATATATAAACGAGAAGAATATTGCATATTCTTTAAGTGTGACCTTAGATGAAAATAATATATATTTTTACCTTACATGTTAGGCACTCTAGGTTTAGAATGTGAACTATGCATAAATATATGGAATTTCTTTTTTGCGTAAGGCATAGAAGATGATGTATGACATTAACATTTTCATATCTAAGATTATATATCATATGAGTATATGATGACTTAGGCAATGACTTATTATTATACATATGTTCTCCCTTCATACATTTTTTTTATATTGTGTGATTCACTTTTATAAGTGTGCCCAATCTCATGCCTATCATTTGAGCACTTACGCGCTCTAAAATACTATTCAATTTTTTATACCCATAGTGAATTTGAACAAGGACTCTTTAAGGTCAATGATCTCCTTCTTCAGTGCCTCATTTTCTTGCAAAAAATCATGCTCGTTATGATTGACAACAACTGCACTCCTAGATTCTATTGTATCATGCACATTACATTTCAAATTTTCATTATCAACCATGTATGCACTTAAGAGATTTTGAACCTCTTTATACTTGAAAGATAGTTTATTCATTTTTAAGACCATCATTCAAGGCATTCAATAAGTTTTTCATAAGATAAATCATCATCATAATCATTAACATCAAGATAGTTTAAACTCAAAAATACTTCATTATTATTTATCATAAAGCACATATGGGCCTCCTTATTATTCGATTCTCAACTTTTAGAATAGCTTGTATCATCCTCTTTGGTCTTTAATTAATATTCTCTTCTTCCTTTCATCCTTCTTTTTCTTTTTACTCCACTCTTAGTTTTGATCTAGATGTTCATTAAAGGATCATGAATAACATCAATATCACAAACATCATTATCATTATGACAATCTTTAACATATATAAGATCAAGTATGTACCAAATATCATGAGCATTTTGAAACATTAAAACTTTAGAAAGCATATTTCCATTAAATATGGAAATCAAAATGTGTATTGCCTTACTCCTTATTGAAATGAATTTATTGTCATTCATACTCCACTCACTCTTCCCTATAATCTTCTATAAATCAAAATCTTCAATTATAAGAAGACTTTCATCGTAGTTCTCCAAATCAAGTAATCCTCTTTATTGCAAAATTAAGCAATATTAATATCTTGGCCCTCTTGAATAAAAAGTGAATCAAATTGTACTATAATGAACTTTGCTTAAATTTCATTAAAAATATATTTTTAATAGAGACATGCTCTAATACTAATTTTTGGTCCTCAAATGACACACAAGAGAGAATAAATTACATTTAAGTTTTTTCTCCATTTAAAAACTAATAGATGAAATATCTATGAGAAATTTATATACAATAATTACAAAGCAATCATAATAATAATTAAAACAGTAGGAAAAGAGTGAGAAAACTAATTTAATAGTTCAATCAAACAACCTTTGACCTATGTTTATTCTTAAGTTTCACTTAAGAATTCAATATCTTCTTCTTTCAATGAATGAAAAAACAAACTCTTTATATTAACATCTTCTTTGATATAAGTGAAGTTAAACCCTTACTAATCTTGTTCAAGGTTAAAAGGAGCCCTCACAAAGTGAATGTCAAGCAATTTCTACAATTGCAAAAGTGATGTAATTTAAAAACTCCTTTTTTATTTACTTAAACCAATCATAAAGACTTAATATGTGATATGCAATGCATACATATACTCTCTAGTCTCTAAAACTATTTGGTATATCTAAGATTATTCTCATAACTCATATGAAGTCTATTTATATTCAAAACAACTCAAAATAGTCTTAAAATCTAGTTATTATAATAGCTTATAATAGTAGCATTGATCAGCTATTCTCACTTATTGGTCTATCAATATTGTCATAAACTCACTGTGCATATTTCAAACATACTGATTGGCTATATTGCATGTTACTTGACTAGTTTATCCGAAATTCTAACATTTGTCACTCAAATTCTCGCATTGATTACCCACACTTTTTAAAACAAGCTTTTTAAATCTCCTCAAGTTCTTTTAAAGATAAAAAAACAATCATTTAACAAAAACATGATCCAAAACTATTTCAAAAGTTCTTTACGAGTATTTTAATGTATTAAGGGATTTTTCTTTTAAACATTCTCAAATTTTTTCTTAATTATGAAAAGGAATATAGAATATGCCTTAAGTGTATTAATCATGCAATGATTGAGTTTTTAAGTATTTGAAACAACTAAGATAAAGTTACAAGAAAGATCACGGTAATTTTTTTATTCTTGATATGTTTGATTCTTCTTTATTTTTGCTTCTTCATTTGAATTCCTTAACTCTATAAAATTGCATATATGCCCTACTTTATTTTTGTATCATTTGGTTGTTCAATTAGTTCTTTTTTCAATTTACTCCTTCATTAAACTCGACTTTTGACGTATTAACTTATTAATATCATCAAAGTTAAAAATATTAATAATAACTTATTTTTATTATTATCAAAATTATAAAGTAAGATTTCACTTAATCGAACAAATTAAACACGTCGTCTATAATATTAAATTCTTATCGTACATAATATTAACTTGTACATCGTGTATAGGGATGGCAACAAATGTCCGGCCCAACCCAGGGTCAACAAGTATGGCCCGGTCAAATCAAGCCACGGATCGACTAGGTATTGCCCAAAAAAATCAGGCCATGCTACAGCCTATAAGTAACGGGCCACGGGCTGTGGGTCACGGGCCATGGGTAGGCATCGGGCCAAGGTGACCAGGCCAGACCCGTAGCCCGTGACCTGCACAATGATCCAAACAAAATGATGTTGTTTTATTTGCTGCAAAATAGCGTCGGTTTGTTTATGTTAAAAATATTTCTTCCACCAATAAAACAACGTCGTTTTACTTTAAGAGTAAAATGACGTCATTTAATTTATAAGACAATCAATAAAAGACAAGACAAAACGACATCTTTTTATTGCAAGCAAAAACGATGTCATTTTGCCTCTGATTAACAAAAGTAACTGCCAGCAGCCCAGCCTCCTCCCTTGCTCTCATAGTCTCGCTCGGCGCTTGCCCTTTAGCCTTAGCATTGCCTCCATCCATCTCCCGTCACCCCCGACCACGACCCCGACCCCTCACCCAGTTGCTTTTACTTCTCTGTTCTTTTTCTTTGTTTCTTGTTCTTCCTTCATTATTCTTCTGCTATCGTCAATGTCCTGTGTATGTCGAACTGTCGAAGTCACCAATGCTAAAAAAACTAACGGTAAACGGTCCAACGTACTTAATAAGGTAATCTTTCATTCTCTCTTGGACAATTTGGTTGTTTTGAGAACTGATGTGGCTAATTTGACAACTTTGTATGTTAATATTAGGAATATGGGATACTGCTTATATTATGTTTGATGAAATGCCGCAGAGATTGTTTTTGTTAGTTGTTTTATATAAGTTTCAGTTTCAAATATCAACTATAGTT
>JAOTJB010002329.1:0-11878 GCA_027123815.1 Erythroxylum minutifolium | reverse complement strand
AATGTCACGATGTGTCTCTACTTTATGCTCCAACTCTTTCAACATTTTTTTAACATACGAAAGTGAAAGCCTTAGGCTAAAGAACTTAACTAATCACCTCCCCAACAACGGCGCTAAAAACTTGATCACAGCTTCATGTATGCTAAGTTTTACTATTTAAACCTCGATAATACCGCAAAGGCACAGGTCATTTGTGTAGTACTTAAGATATCGATCCCACGAGGAAGGGTAATCTAATCCTAAAATCTAACGCAAAGCTAAAGTGTAATATTCTAAAATAAACAAACAATGTAGAAAATTAATTAATCAAACAATCAATTACAAGAATTAAATTTCAAAAATAATAACAAATAGCAAATCACACAGCCAAATCCAAAATCAACCTAGGAACTACCAATTGAGAGAAAAGAGGTTTTAATCAAAAATTAATGAAAATCTAATCAATTATGCAATTATCGAGTTACCAGGTCTGGATGGTCTTAGATTACTCTCTCTCATGTTATAATCTTTAATCCCTAATTTAAATTATATAATTATGATCTCTTGATTCACAATTGAAAAAAATTATCTATTAACCTATAGGGAACCTATGCTCGATCTCTCATTACACGATTCATCATATTGATTTAGTTCTTATCTATCAATTTACCCAACTCTCGTTAACCTAAATTGTTGATATTCACCCGACTTACCCTCTTAGTTTATTAACAAATTATTAAGAATAGATATTGAATCATAAAATAACTCAATTAAAACATAATGAATCAAATTTCATAAAAATCAAGAATCAAAATGCCAAAGGTGAGTTTAGACAAAAATAAACATTCAACAACACTATTCTCAATAACTATCCTAATTTCATACATCAATAAAATTGAAATGAAAATCGAAAAAACTGTTGGAACAGACTCGCGGAGGTAGTGACTGCGAGAAGCCACCTATTTTGGGAAGTACTTTGCGTCAAGCTTCGTCTCCATGTCTCTTTTCTTGGTCTCCTTCCTCAAGTCACTCAATAGCTCTCTAAGGTTCTGAATTTTCTAAAGTGAAAAGCTCTATCAAAAGTCTCCTCTTTCTATCTTGTAATGTTCCTTTTATATCTTTAAAGCCTTAGGTTTAATTCGGGGTTGAAAGGGTCCGAAAAATCATGTAAAACTTGAGTTTCTATATTAGCCTAACGTAGGCCATGTCTGTCACAATTATGGCAGGCATAAACCTTTCTGTCACGATCGTGGCCCAAAGTGCACAATCATGGCCTGGCAGGTAGCTCTTTGTCACGATTGTGGCCCAAAGTGCACAATCATGGCCATGGTCCTTTCAGGTCGCCTCTTTCTGTCATAATTGTGGGCCGTATTTTTTGCCCGAAACTCTTCAAAACTTCTCCGTTCTTTGCCGTTTACCCTGAAACACTAACAAACCCATCATGGTATCTAAAAAAATATTACATTTAAGCTCAAAAACTCATGCTAACCCATAAAAACAATTAAATAGATAAACTACATAATTAACACCTAAATACACACTAAACACTCAAATTAACATTAAATACTTAACAAATTAAACCCTAAAACACAATGTAATTCATAACTATCACAACTCCTATGACCTACTGCTCCAAGTAAGGATATTGATGTATACATGCATCCATTAGTTGATGACTTAAACGATCTATCGGAGGTTGGATTAGACACTTTTGATGTTGCTTAACTTGAAACATTTATAATGCATGTAGTTGTTTTGTGGACTATAAATGATCTTCTAGCTTATAGAAATTTATCTAGATAGAGCATTAAACTATCAACTTATTCAATGAGGCTACGAAGCAAAATATATTATACGAGACATTTTCATTACTTGGAACATGGACATAGATGTCAAAGAAACAAATTGTTTAATGGAAAAGTAGAATTGGGTGAATCTCCTTTGCAATTATTTAGTGATAATGTGGTTCTATAGCTACCGCACTTAGGTGACATTACACCAGGCAAACAACTAAGTAATAGAAAGTGAAAATGAAATGTTGTTGAGCTCAATTGAAAAAAAACATATTTTTCGATTTGTCATATTAGAAGGAATTGTTATTACGGCATAATTTTGATGTGATGGATATTGAAAAAGATTATTTATAAGAATATTTTAGGAACTATTATGGTAATTGAAGGAAAATCGAAAGACACAATTAAGGCTAAGCTAGACTCGACTTGGAAGATATGAATATAAGAAAATATTTTCTTTTGAAAAGAAGAGATAATTAGTCATACATTATTCCACCTACTTGTTACACCACGTTAAAAAAAGAGAAGTAAGTTTTTTGTCAATTTCTTAAATAAATCAAGTTTCTTAATTGGTGTAGATCAAATATAGCTGGTTGTGTCAATGTTAAAGAGGGAAAAGTATCAGGGTTGAAAAGCCATGATTGTTATATACTTTTACAACGATTACTTACTATTAAAATACGTGGATGTTTGCCGAAGGATCTGTCCATAACTTTAGGTCAATTGGGTGAGTTTTTTAAGTAATTATATTGCAAGACACTTAAAGTTGAAGACCTTGACAAAATGGAAAAAGACATAGTTTTGATTCTATATAAGCTTGAACTATACTCCTCCTATCGTTTTTTGATGTTATAGTGCATTTGGCAATTATCTTACCATACGAAGCAAAATTTTATGGACTAGTTTAATTTCGATGGATATACCCCATTAAAAGGTCATTTGTATTCACTTCTACTTTTTTTTATAAACATATTAATTAGTAACAATTGTTAATGTTTTATATTTTGTTTAGGTTTTTATGCTCTTTTAAACATTATGGACATAATAGAGCTCAACCTGAAGGGTCTATTGTAGAGGCTTATATGGAGAATGAATGGTTGACTGACATGTGCTTAATTGATTATATTATTATTTTATAAAACTTAACGATTAATGATAGAAAATTGCTTAAGGTACTCATTTTGATTCATATGTGATTTTAGGCACAATCAGAACCAAAGAAGTTAAAGTGAGTCAAATGCACGATATTTGAGTAATTTTCTAAAGATCCACATTCACTTGTCTTCTTAGAGTAAGAAGAAGATTAGTACAGGAGAAGACAAGATAAAGCATAAAACCCATGGAAGAGGGCTGCTGGAAATCAACACTCACGGAGCATGTTTTTGCATAGTTGAATGTGAATTTAATGTATAAAGCACAGGATGATGGATGGCTGCAGCAGGTGGTTAAAGGAAAATATCAAAATGATAGTAGAAGTATGAAGGAAATAGGAATAGCAAATTAAGCAACGTAGCATAACTAAGAAAAGTTGGACCAAAATAGCAACAGATGGACCAACATGCCAGCAGCTGAAAAACAAAAGCACAAGCCAAATGAGGAAAGTAGCAAAATATCAATGCACAACCAAGATGGGAAGGAGCAAACGACGATGCATAACAAAATAAAATGCAAACTTATAATGAAGTAGTAGAGGGTTTTGTGTGATGTTTTTAGCTTTAAGAAAAAAATTACAGAGATGATTTGTAGGGGGTACTTTTAGGGGCTGAAGCAATTCTTAGTTGGGAGCTCTTGGTTTCAATAAAGAGAAGGGCAAAGCTCTCAACCCTGGAGAGATCCCATAGAGGGGTAGCTTCCCGATAAGGGCAAAGCTCTCAACTTAGAGAGATCCAATGGAAGGGTAGCTTCTCGTGTCGGTTCAGAGGTGACATCGATACTAACAACCCGGTTAAGCATTCCTTCACTTTTTTTGTTATTTCTTTCTTCTTTAGAAATTGATTGTATTATCTTATGCATATGGATTTAAGTTTCGTGTATAAATGATCGTGTTATCATAATAGTTCGCTTATTTGTGCATGAATCCATTGGATATTATGAAAAGATGATTGTTATTAATAAAAATTAAATTTAAAACACCACACTACATGACACATTATTAGATTTTATTGTTAGTTTAGTCTCATCTTATAGGCTTATACATAATTTATACTCGCCTAAGTGTTTTCCTCATTTTATTTTTTTGGTACAAGGGGTAAAATAGCAAACTAGACTAACACCTTAGAAAGGTGATAGACCTATCATCATTCTGAAGCAACAATCGCAATCCTAGAAGCACATTTTCCCATAAGACTAAGCCCGAAGAGCTTGAAGAACCTAATTTGGCCAAAAAATCTACACATTGATTACCCTCTCGTAGGACATAAGAAATAGAGCATGTCCAAACGTGATTTAGCAAAACATGAATGTCACTAATGAGAGTAAAATATAGGTGAACAATAGGGCACAATCTAGTGAAAAACTTGACAGCATCTAAAGAATCTAACTCCACTAACACTTGCCGATAACCACAGTCCCAAGTCAAGAGCAAACCACTCCTAATCGCTTGTAGTTTGGCAACCAAATTAGTGACATGCCCAAGGAAGCCTAAAAAACCCACAATCCAATGAGCATTTTCATCTTGCAAAAGACCTCCATAACCAGCATCACTCGGATTACCAAGAGAGCTACCATCCATATTGAGCTTCAAAACCTGAGGCTGGGAAGCACACCACGAAATCCATCTATCTATTTTCGGAGAAAGTTGTGGAGGTAACGAAGTAAAGGCAAGTATGCAATCACTCAAGAGATTACCATTCCATCTATGTTGCACAATAGTTAACATTGTCATATGTTGAATGGCCTCTTTGTTTCAAGCACACGAAATCACCCAGGAACTAACCAAAAACTTGATAATATGTTCTAACGCAAGGTTAGCATCCAGGACATACCAATTAATCCATTCTTCAATATTGAGAGTAAAGAATGTTTCACTAATATCATCAATCATAAGGTGCCAAACCTGTGAAGCCCATATGCAATCACAGAGAGCATGAATGGCTGATTCTGGTCTCCTGCCATAATGAAAACAGATAAGAGAGTCGCTTATGCCGCGATTATATCGAAGGAGATTAGTTGGGAGACGTTGCCAATGAATCTGCCATAAGAAAATTTGAAACTTCTGGGGCACTTGGAGGTGCCAAAAATGCTTCCATTATTTTGAGATGTTCGCAGGAAATGGTAACCAAGTGATGAAGTCATAACTAAACTTTACAGTGTAACATCCAGAAGTGCTCTCTCCGCAAATAAGCTTATCACTCATGCTCAACATATAAGGCATAAAGACAGCCATAATCTTTTTCTTTACATCCCACGTCAACATAAAATGGAGTGCACCGAAATCCCTCTTATTATAGCTAGAACTTAGGTCCTTCACCCTATGATGCCAATCTCTATCATCGATAACTTGAACCTACTGAATAAGAGGAAAAGTAGGAAAAGCATTAACCCATCTATCATACCAATCAGAAATATCATGCCCATCTCCTAGATGCCAATCGAATCCATCTTTCAAATAAGGGATTGTACATTGGATGGCAGACTAGCATGGGGAAGGATTAGTCACCTTATGGACCTTAAATAAATGAGAATGACACACATACTTTCCAAGCATGGCATGAACAAACGGCTTGGAATTCTTAATAGCGAGAGACCAAAGAGCTTTGTCAAGCATAGCAATATTATTGTCGCGCACCATGCGAATATTAAGGCCACCCCTATTCTTTGGAGTGCAGACAGCTTCCTAATTCAATAAGTGAATGCCTTTATTGTGATTTTGTGACTACCATAAAAAATCTCTACAAGTTTTATCAATAATTGAGTAGACCCCATTTGGTACCCAGCAAGATTGCATGGGATAAAGGGATGTAGTGGAGATAGTAGATTTCACAAGAGTAAGCTGACTTACCTTGTTCAACAATTTAGATTTCCATCCTTGAAGTCGAGTTTGAATTTTATCCAAGATCTGGTTAAAATCTGTTTCTTATTAGTACCATGCAATGGGGAACCAATAAGTGCCCAAATCTGACGTGAAGAGGAGTTAAAAACGTTGTCGTAGTGCTTCCTTATGTGAGTGAGGTACACTTAGAGATATAAAGGTTTTAGACTTTTGCTCATTAATGACCATGCCTAAGCTAGAGCAAAATTGCCTCATTATGTCTAAGACAACATGACATTCTTGCAAAGAAGCTTGATAAAATAATAAGACATCTTCAACAAATAAGAGATGGGAAATTACAGACAATGGGATGAAATCCTGATTGGTTTCCACTGACAGCAATCCACTTTGTGCGAGATGAGGAGGGATAGCTTTTCCATACATAACAAAAACAAGTAGGGAGAGAGAGGATCCCCTTGACGAAGACCCTAGGAAGGAACAAAAGCTGGAACATAAGATCCATTCCATAAGATTGAAAGTCGTGAACTAGTAACACACGACATAATAAGTGAAATAATTAAATAGGGGAAACCAAAATCTTCCAATGTTTGCTGCAAGAAATGCCAATCAAACTTGTTGTAAGCTTTAGCCAAATCAATTTTCATCACAAGATAACCAGCTTTATGTTTAGTTTGTCGAATAGAATGAACCACCTCTTTAGCAAGAAGAATATGGTTAGTAGCTCCTCTCCCCAGTATGAAAGCACCCTGTAATGGATTCATAATGGAGTCTAGTAAAGGTCGAATTCGTTGAATACGGACTTTGGTAAGGATCTTGTAGCATACATTGCATAGGCTAATTGGATCAAACTGAGCCATAGAAACAGGATGATCCTCTTTTGGAATAAGAGAAATTAAAGTGTCAGTGATATTCTCTGGGCAAAGTCCTGAACAAAAAGCTTGCTTCACCATATGGAAAACATCATCACCAATAATAGACTAGTACTTTTTATAAAACACTGGTTGGAATCCATCAAGTCCCGGGGCCTTATAAGAACTCATGGACTAGATAGTTGTAAAAACTTCCTCTTTAGAAATAGGATTCAAAAGTGCCTGACTATCCTCTTGAGAGAGCATGGGATGATTTGGAATTAAAGGGAACGGCATAATACTATCATCAGTGCTACAAAACAAGGTTTGGAAGAAATTAAGAACCTTCATCTAGATTTCTTGTTGATCAACACTCCATCTTCCATCAAAAAGTTGAAGCCGTTTAATTTTATTTTTTGCGACCACAGATAGTCATTGCGTGGAAGAACTTGGTATTTCTGTCGCCATCTTATAGCCATTGAATCCGTGGCTTTTGAAACTAGAAAACCTCCTCCTGCCTTAGAGTAATATTATATTCCTGGATCAATTCTTGCTCAAGTTTGCTTAGAAAAATTGACGGTCTATGAGAAAGATAATTTTGCACTCCATTCAAAAGTGCCAGCAGTCACCGTTTTCATTGGAAAATCTTACCAAAGATTTTAGTATTAAATTTCAATGCATCATCTTGAACATTAGCAAGGGCCTCAACAATGGAACCATAAGTTAAGCTCTAAGCTCACTCTATCACCACATAGAAATCAGCATGTAGTGTCCAAGCATCATAAAATCAAAATGGCCGAGTCTCAGCAGATGGAATAAAGCCATGCAACCTCAGAAGAATAGGATTCCAAATGAGTATGAGGTAAATGGTGGACAGATGCTTCGGGAAAAAGAAGACACCAATCAGCATTACATAGAGCCCTATCCAACTAAATAAATATAGAAAAAAGGCCTCTACGTTTTTGGTAATAAGTGAAGGGAGTGCCTTTGAATCCCAAATCTAATAATCCACAACTTTCCCAATTTTGTCAAAATTTTGATGCCCTGTTTAAGCAATATATTCCTCCTCTCTTTTCGCCAGGACAAGCATAGTCATTAAAATCACTGATAAGTAACCATGGGTGATCAATGAGCATAGACAATTGTTCAATCTCCTTCCAAAAAATCACTCTCCTTGAGGCTTATGGGCTAGTATAAACTGCTGTTAAGAACCAAACATTATAATGTTCATCTGAAACAAGAAAATGGATAAAATGATGGTGCAATACAAGAACTTATAATTGCAGTATGGTTCCTTTCCACAAACACCATATTCCCCCCCAGAACCCAATCGCCTCAACACGAACAATATGGTCAAATCCTAAAAAAGAACAAATCTTGTCTGTTTTGGCTCTAGAAATATGGGGTTCAACTATGATCAAGATATCTAGTTTGTGTAAATGCACAAGCTCCTTAACACAACACATGAAATCAGGTTTTAATGCACCCTTGTAATTCCATGCAATGATATTCATAAACGGGATCATTAAGATATATGATTCAGGCAGGACACAACACCATTTAAGCAAAAGTGTTTGGGATAACCTCTATATCACCAACATTGGGTGGTGAAAGAATAGCAATATCATTATGGTTAGAATGTTGCGACACCTCCACTTGGCCTGGGTTTGATGGCTCATCACTGCGAAATATTTGCACCTGTGGATGGCTTACTCCCTCATGAAAAATTACCATGGACTTCATTAGACCAAAAGGGAGGGGATTGTTTTGAAAGCCTTGTCAAAATTGGGAAGCAACAAATTGCACCAAGGTTTCGTCATTAGCTCTTAATAAAAGGGAAATCGGGTCATTAAAATTAAAAGAAGACTCAATATGAGGGGCACTACGTAGATGTCCATAATTCTCCTCATGCCTGACCTCCTTATGAGCTGGGCCATCCAGTTGACCTTCCTTAGCAGCATTATTCAAAAAGTTTTCTAACTGTGTTAGGCTATGTTGATTGCTCGTTTGCTTGGTGGATAGGTTCATCTTAATGGCAAGCCGTCCACGTCTTTTGGTACCACTTGTAAAGCCCACTTCAAAGTTAAAAAAATATTGCTTTTCAGTTTTGTGCCTAGCCTCCGCAAAAGCTTCAAGCTCATCATCATACACTTCATCAAACAATGGATCATATTTTTTCGCATCAGGGTGCTGATTCCTCAAATATCTATCAATGTGATTAACCGTAGTTGATCTCGTTTATTTTGTCTCCACAATCATCCAAGCCCCAAAACTGGGATTGTTACCAATATTTTCGCTATCAACATTAATGCTAGGATGTGGTAGATTTGTTCGTGCATCCATCTCCTCCACCATAGTTCCCTCCTTATGCAAATCACCATGAACAGGAGCCTCCACCACTACATTGTTTGAACAAAGGCTATCACGATGATTGTATTTTCCACACTTAAAACATATAGTATGGAGTCCCTCATATTCCATATTGTATGTGCAGCCATCAATTTTGATTCGACCTATTAAAGGTTTATCCAATTCAATCTCCACACAGATACTAGCAAAACCACCCCGATTAGCTAATATCGTGTTTTTATCCACCTTCACCGGATGACCAACTCCTGACACTAGGGCAAGTAATAAATCCTCATTATAGTATTGCACAGAAACATCAGGAAATATTACCTAAGCCAATGTAGAATCTACAGTGGAAAAATTAGCATTAAATCCTAGTGTCCAAGGCCGAATAATATGATAATTATTAAAAATAAGTTAAGGACTGCCCCCCATAACAGCATCAAAATCAGAACATAAATCACATTTGACTAAAAAATTATTATGCCCAAGATCAAGGAGATCAAATCCACCAGTGAGAGACCACATTCGTTCAATTTTAGAGTAAAGCACTTTGAAAGTAATAGATCGGCCAAGAAGTTTGACCACAACCGATTGTCTCCATGGCATCTCCAACTTCTCCATATAACTAGGATCGATCTGGAATGCGAGGAGAAGTGGGTTACCATTCTTGAATTCTTTCTTAACAATCCCCTCCGTGAGCTTGTTCCTTGGCTTTCTCCCTACATAGAACTTTATCTTTCCATGACACCATATTATGTGTTTGCAGCCCATTACGTAGAGTAGAATGTTGGTCAGGATTTTATCTGGCGGCTTTGTTTTTTTTTTTTGCTAGTCGAGGATTGTTTAGAGATATGTGTTCACGAGAATTGAAAACTACCATTGACATGAAAAAAATGTCTAGTAAGGTTTCCTCATTTTAATAGCACTAAAAACTCAAACGAAAGTTTTACTAGTATAAAAAACTTGGGAACTAATGTTTTTGACTACATTCATCTTCTGATCAGAATTGGAATTTCTTGAACTCGTTGGTACACTATCAACGTCCAAAGGAAACTTCATCTTGTATAGTGACTTTTGAATTGATGTACGTTCTTTACGTACATGTTTTCCATATCTTATTGAATCACATTCTCTTTCTTAGCAACTTCCTCTCTCCTCTTTGTATTCTCTAACTTCTCTCTTTTAAATTGACCATACTACTCTTTTTTCCCCACTTTTGGCAACTTCCGACTATAACGTTCATTGGTCTCATATTTCTGGGGGCTTCGATAGTATACTGTTGGCTAAGGTTTCGACCTACATGGAGGGCCTTCCATAGGCCAGGAAAGATTCAGATGGGGGGAATGCTTCATCATTATCTCTTAAGGAATTCCCTCCACTGTCACATCAAATGTCTAATAAGGGAGATTTTGGGAATGGGGATAAACATCCCGAAGCCGGACCATACTAGTGACGGATGTCAACGCATGGCAATGGGGCTTGCAGAAACAAATTTCACCTTTGGCAATAGAAGATTCAACTCAAGTGTAACATCTCGTTCTGATGTCACAGGTCGGATCAGGGAAATGGGTACACGAGAGAGTAATCAGAGAAGACAACACATCTCATGCTCATGCATTTGTGAATAGTGAGTTTTGCGCATGAAAATTTACTGTACATGCATTCATGACACCTTCCCGGTATAAATGTGCATAAAGAGTGATTTTTGAAAAACAGGTTTTGTGAGTGAAAAATTGGAATTGGAGAGGCTCATTAGGGTTCTGTGATTTTTAGAGAATTATAGAAATTTTCTGGGAATTTTTCGGAATTGTTTCCGGACCCGAAAAATTTTCAGTGACAGATAGGGGTCATCCGGTAGCGAAATTTACTGTCCAATGGCCCTGAAAATTTAGGCATATGAAATTAAGAATTTTTGAATCGAGCCATTGGAATTTTGGCGAGAAATTGGAAATTGAATTGGAAGAAATTTGGAGAACCAATGAGAAAGTGACAAGTGTCACTACCCTCACCATTTATTATTCTTTTGCTTAATTTAAAGACCATTTCATGGTCTTTCACTTATGATCCACGACTCTTTTGTTTCCTTCCTTCTTGTAGCTTCTTTTCTTTAAGTGTTTATTATGTTTTGCTTATGAATTTATCATCATCCGAAACTCTCCACCTTTAGGTTCTTCTTGAATTTTTGTTCTTTCTTCTCCATTTTTCCACTCTACTCCACCTTGTCTTCTTCCTTTTGGTTCAATAAAACCACCAACCTTCATCTTATGTTCTTAAGAAAGTGATGGCCGTAGGAGGGGGTGAAGAAAAGAGAAAAAAATTGTGAAGTTGGAAGATTGGAGAATTAAGAGTTTCATATGTAAGAAATTGTGTTTTATTGTTCTTTTATGCTTTCATATGATAGTTTCATGCATGAATTATGGCATGACATGCATGACTTGCATGAATTTGTATTTTTAATGAATTGGGTGTGTATGTCTTTGATGATGAATGATTGATGTATTAGAAGTGAAAGAATGAATTGTGTTGTTGTTTAGGTGAATTAGGTTGTTTTGATGGAGTGCAATAAATGGAAATTTGAGTGAGTGAGTTGCTGCCACTTTTAGGCCTAAGAGTGAAGGATAGGTTGTAGATGAGTTATGGTGAAATTTTGAAGTGAAATTGAGTGTTGAATGATGTTGAATTGGAATGGAAGATATAGGATGTGAGTTAAAGTGCAAAATCTGGAATTTTATGTTTTGATGTATTTTCAGATCTTTGGCCATAACTTTGTACGTAGGTGTGCTATCGATGTGATTTTTGGCTTAAAAGAAACTAGATGAGTGTAGCTACATTTCATGGGAAGAAAGTGAAATCTAGTTCTGACCTTAAGAGTGCTTAATTCAGTCTTGAAAGTAAACATTGGTGTAGGCATGAAC
>JAOTJB010002281.1:0-11884 GCA_027123815.1 Erythroxylum minutifolium | reverse complement strand
AGCATGAGATGCATTGATTTACCACACTTGGACCCGTTTCTCTGGTCCGACCCGTTCTCTGGAAACGGGATGTTACAGACGATGAGCCTACAACCTGAGAAGAGGCTCTGAAGAGTTCAGAATCTTAAAAATGGCTTCATGTCATGAAGTTTAAAATGGATTCCATGTATGAAAACCAAGTATAGAATTTGGTTGACCCACCTGAAGGGCTAAAATCCTTAGGGTACAAGTGGATTTTCAAGAAGAAAATCAATATGGAAGGTAATTTTATTACCTATAAAACGAGGCTAGTCGCTAAAGGTTATCGTCAAAGACAAAGAGTTGATTATGACGAGACATTTAGCCTCGTAGCTAGGACTAAATCCATTAGAATACTCCTAGTTATTGCTGCTTATTATGATTATGAAATATGGCAGATGGATATGAAGACGGCTTTCTTAAATGAAAACCTAGTTGAGGATGTATATATCATAAAACCTAAAGGCTTCATATCCAGAGATGACAGAAAGGTATACAAGCTTCAGAAATCTATTTATAGATTGAAGTAAGCATCTAGGAGTTAAAACATCCAATTTAATGAGACAATCAAAAAGTTTAGTTTCTCATAAAATCCTGATGAGCCTTGTGTGTATAAGAAGGTTAGTGGGAGTGCTATCATATTGCTTGTGTTATATATGGATGAAATATTACTTATAAGAAATGATGTTTCAAGTTTGCAATTAGCTAAAGTTTAGATGTCCTGGAATTTTTCCATAAAAGACTTTGGAGAAGCAACTGATATATTAGGAATAAAGATCTATAAAGATAGGTCAAGGAAGTTGCTAGGTCTTTCACAGTCAACATACATAGACAAAGTGCTAAATAGGTTTAGCATAGAGCAGCCTAAGAGAGGGTTTCTTCCTATAACTCATGGGATAAAACTCTAGAAATTTATGTGTCCCAAGATGTAAGATGAGAGGACTTGTATGAGTATGATCCTGTATGCTTCGATAGTAGGATCAATCATGTATGCTATGTTATATACAAGACCTGATATATCATATGTTCTAAGTATTACAAGCAGATATCAATCGGATCCTAGTAAGGGTCACTGGGTGGCGGTCAGAATATCCTAAAGTACTTAAAAAGCACTAAGAATTTGTTCTTGATATATGAAAATGGAGATCTCATAGTGAGCAGGCATACAGTTACCAATTTTCTCTCTGACCAAGATGACTCTAAATCCTAGTCAGGTTATCTTTTTTCACTAAATGGTAGAGCAGTCAATTATATGAGTTCCAAATAAGAGACAACTGCAAATTTGACAACTGAGTCAGAGTACATTGCAGTTGTGGAAGCTGCAAAAGAAGCTGTTTGGATTAAGAAGTTCATAATGAAACTTAGAGTGGTTCTTAGCATAGTAAACCCAATATTGTTGTATTGTGACAGTAATGGGGCTATTGTGCAAGTAAAGGAAACAAGGTCTCATCAGAAGTCCAAGCACGTACTCATGAGATATCACCTAATTAGGGAGATAATTGATAGAGGTGATGTGAAGATAGAGAGAGTGTCCACAGATCAGAACATCACTGATCCTTTCATTAAGCTACTTCCTCGGACAAAATTTGATTCTTGTATACTCGCCTATGGTATTAGATACAAAGGCAATTTGCTTTAGTGCAAGTGGGAGATTTTTAGAGTAGTGCTTTACATGCAATCCCCTTTAGCACTTTATACAAACTTTATTTTGATTAACAAGGAGAAAGGCATTTTTTTCATTGATTTGATATTTATTTATATATGAATTGATATTGATCATAAATTGAATTAATGAAGTCTTAAATTGAATTAATGAAGTCCATGATACAAAACATAGCATGAAGGAAATCATGATGAAATCATGATAATGAGATTCCTATCATGTGTAATTATATTAGTATCTAAATAATCCCTAGTCATAGGATTAATAAGATAGGAAATTATTAATCTAGACAGACTGGCACATGTTATAATCCTTTATTTGATTAAGCAATGGTTCTCACAAACTGTAAGCATGAGTTGTTTAGAGTTAATACGTGGATGTTTACTAAGGGTAACAAGTACATCAGATGACCCATTATGAGATTATCATATGGATGATCTATCAAATGTCAATGATTAACCTCATCATAACCATGGTGCAAATATTGTTCGACTTGAGGTACTCAAGGATATCTCGGATACGAATCCTTTGCTTTGACATCATTACTTGTTACCTCATGAGGAGGTTGCTCTTAAGGTGGTAATTGGGTACAGCTATTTATATTCAAAAGTAATTGGGCAGCCAATAAAGGATTCAGCACTCCTGATAGAAGGAGATGATACTTGTGGCCTCTTCTTGGGGTCATTACTCAGGAGTCTCTGACTCGAGCAGTTATTTGTCATGAAGAGAGTCTTCAATGACACATAAGAGTAATGAGATCCTAAGACAAGAACTAACATCACTTGGACTAGATGTGACATAGTTAGTCTAGTAGGAGTTGACACATAGCCCATACTATCAACCAAGTAGGGTATAGTATGGTGAAAGGACAAATGGCACGGTAATTGTCTATGAAAAGGTTCATCAGTTGGATAAACTATCAAAGAGTTTGCATGTTAATCCACTTATATTCGGGAAAATTGGCATCATGAAACCCTTCATGATTTGATTGAATTAAGAGTTAATTCAAGTGCCTAAAATAACCGCGAACCTAAGGGCGTACGCATAAAAGGTCAGATGAAAAATAAGTGTGTATAGTCTAATTTAAGCAGGCCACAATCGTGGCTTCTAGATGGCCAACAAGGCCACGATCGTGACAGAGGGCATGAAATGATATATATATAAGTAAAGTTTTTACTTATGTACACGAGAGCTTCTTCCACTTCTTACACATACAAGTGATAGCATAAGGGCTCTAAAAGAGTTATAGAGTGAGAGATAGGTATCTTGAGTCTTTTTTTTTTCAATTTATGCAATTTTTGTATGAATCAAAGTGCGTGCAACAAGATTCTTGACCTATCTTCCATCATCTTGAGCATCTACTAGAACTCATCTAGTTTGGTGTTCAAAACACCCTTATAAATTATTTCTTCATCTTCTTTACGTGTTTTTGGGTAATCAATGAAAGGTTTGGTGTTTGCAACAACCCAAACAAGGAGAAGAAACAAGAAAGGAGGAGATACAAAAGGTAAAAATGTTTTATATTTCATGTTCTTTACATATTCTTACATGTATGTATGATTATGTGGTTTTTGGGTTATCATGGTGTCGAAATCTTGATTCTAACACTTCCACTGCAAACGTATGCTTGTGATGCATACAACTATGGCTAACCCAACAAACCACATTTCCCTTGGTTTGTTGGATTCGTATTAAAGGGATGTAAAAAATTATAAGGTAAGTCCTTCATAAACTGGGAATTGAAATTGAATGAACTGACCCCATTGATTTTTTTCTGCTAAACTTTCGACCTTATCTTGCAATTCTAATCTATATAAAGTTTCAAAATGAAAATACTTTGGAACCATAATTTATTTATTATGAAGAGAATGAAAGTGGGTACCTTCCTCATTTGAGAAGATCGGGAAAGGTGCTCCGTAATTGGCCGTGCTGTTTCTTTTCCCTCATTATGAAACTTGTTTTCACCCCACTGATTTGTCGTGCCTTACTGTTTGCTTGATGCACGGCATATTGGCTTGCGAGTCAGTAGAAATCGGAAGAAATTTGGAAGTTTTAAATTTGGGTAGAGAGAAATGAGAGTGTTTAGAGGTTTAAAGCTTAAAGAGATAAAGTAAAAATGAAAGCAAATGAAAAGTAAAGTTAGAAATGAATATATAGGTGATTGGAAGGTAAAATGGTAAATTTTAACTTTAAAAATCATGTGTCCCCCTTTTTAACCTACCATAGGCCACAATTGTGGCCTATAATTTTCCACCAATTTTTTAATATTTCTTCTTCTTTTGTTCTTCTCTACTTCTCTGAAACCACTTCTTAACTATTTATGGCCCTTTCACCTCTCCTAGCTTACTTCCTCGATAATCTAATTAATAACAAAGTCCTATGCCTTCCTAATTTTATTTAGAAACAAACTAACCTAACTACAAAAATCAACTATCTAAAAATAAAAAGAAATTATCATATTAATAGTCCATGGGTTGCCTCCCATGCAGCACTTCTTTTAACGCCAGTAGCTTCACGATCTTTTTTTCTCTCACAATGGTTCAAATGAATGGTGCAATGGTAGTGCAGTCACTGAACTTACAATTCTCACATCAGTTACCATGCTATGGATTCCACCTTCCTTGCGATTATCCTTCATTTGCCTTCTTCTATGCGATCGTTTCTTTCTGAATGCATTCCTAAGATCCTCAATACATTCCCATTGTCCTCGAGGTTTAATTTCCTTGATATTAGTCAGAGGTAAAGGAGAATTGTTGTCATTCTTTGACATGTTGAAGGTTATTTGCCACTTGTGTACCCTCAGAGTTAGTTCACCCTATCAATGTCAATTATTGAGCGAGCAGTGGCCAAGAACGGTCGTCCAAGGACTATAGGGGCTTCCACGTCTTCTCCGATATCTAATATATAGAAGTCTATGGGAAAGGTAAATTTATCAATTTGTACTTGTTTTTCCTTAATAATCCCTTTCAGTTGTTGAACTGTTCTGCCGGTCATTTTTACTAACATCTTTGTGGGTTCTAACTCTCCTAATCCAAACTTCTGACTAAAGGTATAGGGAATCATATTGATACTTGCTCTCAAATCCACAAATTCCCTATCTATATTGACTCTATTGATACTGCAAGGAATGTAAAAATCCCCTGATTCCTCTTTCTTCTGAGCTATGTTAGGGTTTTCTTCCGCTATGTTCTCTTTAACCTTCTTCTTGACTGATTCCTTTAGTGTGAGCCTCGTTTCTAGTTGTTTTACTATGTCCTCATTGTTTTACTATGTCCTCAACCTTGTTTGATTCAACCTCCTTAAAATTCCTTATTGCCTTACTTGAAATTGACTTCTGCTGAGCTAGAATAGGGTATGGAATTTCAAGTTGAGGTTACTTGATTTGTTCCATTACGAGTTCATTTAGAAGGAATTTCATAATTGCTTGTCCTTTTCCTTTATCTCTGTCTTCCTTCATATGTTCAAGTTCCTTTTCTTGGGTTTGAGAGATGGCCATGATTCGTTCCTATAGGTTAGACTCAGTATTACTTGGAATGGTTCCTACATTCTGAGTAGATATTGCCTCCGATAGTTGACCTACTTAGACTACCGGATTATGTATGAAGAGGTATGGTTCTTGGTGACTTGCTAGAATTTGCTTTCAAGCCTACTGTGTGCATCCTCCATGCCTCCAATTTTATCTAAAATCGTATCCAACTTTAATTCTATTAAGCTTGGTTTATCATGTTGAAAGCCTAATTGTCCTTGAGGCTTGAACTATCCTAGAGCATTAATTATCCAAGAGAAGTTAGAGTGATTCTTTCACCCAGGGTTATTGGTGTTGGAGTAGGGATTGTCCCCCCACCTACATACTGAGCTCCTGTATCACTTACTATGGATTGCTTTCCATCATCAAGTAACAGTCTACTATATCATGGTCCATTTTTCCACAGAGTTCACACTTGAGTTGCTCGACTTTCACCGAAGCTGAGGATGAAGCCTTTATATTGTTGAGTTATCGAGTCAAGTTATCAATTTTCTCTTGCATTTCTGTCATTTGATTGATAGCCATAATTTCTTTTTGCTCCCAAAAGGTAGTAGTTTTTCTACTTCGTTTGATCATCTATAGGTAGCTATTACTTGTCATCTCCTCTATTACCTCTTCTACTTCATTAACCATCTTTCTCATCAGTGATCTCCTGAAGTTGCATCAATTGAGCCTCTCGTATGTAGGGTTACTCCATTATATAATGTTTGCAACAAGAATTCCTTGGGTAAGTTGTAGGATGGGCACTTCCATTGCAAATCCTTGTATCTTTCCTATGCTTCACAAATCGATTCCCCATCACTTTACTAAAATTTGGTAATTTCCTTGATGAACTTAGTGGTCTTAGTAAAGGGAAAAATTTTATCTAAGACAGCACAAACTAGCTGATCCCACATCGTGACAATGGCTGGGTTAAGGGAATGATACCAAGTCTTTGCTCTATCTGTAAGAGTAAAAGGGAAAAACCTAATTCTGATTACATCTTCTGACATCTAATGGTATCAAAAGATATCACAGATTTCAAGGAAGTTCACCATATGTGCATTGGGATCTTCGTTCGTTAGTCCATAAAACTGCACATTCTGTTAAAGCATGGCTAGTTTGATTTCAAATGATACTGTTTGTACGGGTGACCTAGCTACTCCTTAGTTAGCCATACTAAACCCTTGTCTCATGAAGTCCATAAGGGTCCATTGTTGACATCCTTGGTTTGCTCTATGGTCCAAATGTTTGCTGAAATTCCTTGACCATTGTTGATTTCGTAATTTCTTTTTCTTCATCACACTGAGTTTTCCTAATGGTTTGTTCTAGTCAAGTGATGTCTAAATCTAAGGTTTCAACTGCACGACTCAAACCTCTCGTGACTATTGTGTTCATGCAAGAACACAATTTCAGAAGTAGAAAAGAAAGGATGAAAATTAAAAATTAAAAACTAACCAAAAGTCTTAAACTATAGAAGTAAACTAATCGCCTCCTCGAAAATGGCGTCAAAATCTTCATCACATTTTTCTGATATGTGTAAGTTTTAATATTTAACTCAATAATCTGCAAGCATATAGGTCTTTATCGTAATACCTAAGGTGTTGATCCTATGAGGAGGGTTAATCTAATCCTAAAATATAAGGCCAAAATAATGCGCAATATTCAAAATATAATAAAACTAAAACAGGAATGTAATTCAATCAAGTAATTCAATTCAAGAATCAATCATGAAATATTAACAAGTTAACAATTGCAATGCACACATTCAAGAATCAACCTAACTATCAATTGAGAGAAAAGGGAATTTTTACCTATCTTTAATACTAACCTAATTGATTATGAATTATTGGATTATTAGTCCTAGATAATTTTAGGGTTGATTACTCTCTCTTGAGTTATAACCATTAATCCTAAATTGTAAACCCTAATCAGATTATGGAAAATTAATATCTCAATTAATAATCTATCCAAACCTAATTAGATCTGAATTTTTCCAGTAGACTACTGGGAACCTGTGTGAGATCTCTCTTCACATAATTACCGATTTGATTAATTTCTCATTCTATTTAAATCACCTAACTCTCGTTAGCCTAATTTAATTTTTTTATTCGATTCACCCTTTTAGTTTATTACTGAAGTATGTAATCACAGAAATCATTCACAATGAATCTAAATAACATAAATCAATCAGATTTTTATTAAATCAAAATAAAAACAACCCGAAGGTGAGTATAGATATCCTTAACATTCACACAATCCTATCATCAATAGTTATTCCAATTCTATGCGTTAATATAATTGAAAATACATCAGAAACAAGATCATAATGGATGATGGAGGCAACAATGTTAGGAAACCTCCTATTTTAGGAAGCACTTTACGTCGGCTTCTTCTTTAGGTCTTTCTTCCTTCTTCTCTTTCTCAATCTCTTAATGAACTCTCTCTAGGGTTTGTCAATAGTGGCTTATCCAAAAGCTCCTTTATCTCTTTGTCTTTTTCTTTATATAACTTTTATGTTGTGCACAACCTAGGGTTATTTTAGGGTCTGAAAGGTCCAAAAGCTCTCTCAAAACTTGACTCTTTTGAGTGTCTGTACATTTGCTAGATGCAGGCCACAATCGTGTCCCTGTAAGGCATAATCGTGGGCCATGTTTGAGCCTTCTGTCATGATTGTGGGTTGTGTCCTGGGCTTAATTCATGATTGTAGCATATAGGCCACGATTGCAAGCTGATTCCAATGCTTTTGTCACAATCGTGGCCATTATTTCAGCACGAGTGTCTCCAAAACTTTTCCATTTTTTAATGTTGACCCTAAAACACTAACAAACACATCAAGGTACCTCAAAGACATAATAATTATGCTCGAAAACTTAACTAACCTATGAAAGCACTTAAACAAAATTAATTAACAATTTAACACAATTCTAACCTAAACACATACTTAACACCTAAGAGCTCTACCTGAAGATGACCTTTAGCCCCAAAAATTTCCCATTAAAGAACCACTCTATTGCGCCTCTATTCTGTGTTTTATCCCAATCCTCCTTCTATAATGCCTCTTTTCTTTTATTTAAACCCAACACTTCCCAAAACCCTTGTTGCTTCTTTACCCAAACATTTGCATTTTAGGCTGCTCCTTGGACATTATTGTGCTACCATTTTAGTCTATATTTTTTTCTTCCTGGACATCTCTTACACATTTCAACCTCACATTCCCATCATCTATTTGTCATTGTTTCTTACTCCTTGGCTATGAATCTACGTTGTCATTTTGGACTCCTTATTTCCCACTCTGCTAGAGCATTTTTTTCTCTCCCCACCTGCTGCATGTGTATTCACCTTAGTTATGTGTTTTATGTTCTATGTCCTTTTCATGTAAAAACATGCATATGTTGTTGTTCATCATATTGTTGTCATTTTTGGTCTGTTTGGGGTCTTTATTCCTTTGTCATTTTTTGTCCAACATTTCTTATCCAGTTGTTGCATATGCTGCTCCAACTTCGGTCTACCATAAATTACTTTCTTGTATAGGCGTGAGGAATAACTCACAACCATGTATATTGTTGAATAGTTGTGACACAGACACTCAAGGTTGTGCAACTTTTTCAGCATAGTCATGAGACATTTTAATGCTTCATTCTTCTTTTCTTCTTCTTACTCCAATAAGAAAAAAGGATTATGAATCTTCAGAAAATGTCCCAAATATAATGATTTTGACTCACTTTAACTTCTTTGCTTCCAAGTTGTGCCTAAAATCATATATGAGTCAAAGTGAGTATCTTAAGCAATTTCATGTCATTAATCACTAAGTATTATGGAATAGTTATACAATCAATTAAGCACATATACCTTCATAAGTAGGGTTTCCTAACTCCGTCACTTCCACATCCTCCACTTGGAATCCTTTATAGATGGGTTTCAGCCAATGACCATTGACCTTGAATTTTTTGTTCATTTATAAGCTTTCAATTTTAACTGAACCATGCATAAACAAATTAGTAACAACAAAGGTCCAGTCCAATGGCAACATAATTTACCTGGGAAAAGCTTAAGTTTTGAATGTTAGAGAAGAAATTTTTTTCTAGCAATAAAATTCTTCCTAAAAATCATCTTATCATGAAATTACTTTGTCTTTTCTTTGTAAATTTTTGCATTCTTATAAGAGCCAAACCTAGGCTTTTCCTATTATTGCAGTTGCAACTTTCTATGTTCACCTGCCACATCCATCTTAAATTTCCAATGGAAGATGACATGGCTTTTCATAAATCAATCAGTATGGAGACATGCCAATCGATGTCTTATATGCGGTCTATATGCCCAAAGAGCATCATTAAGTTGTTTACTCCAATCTTTGTAATTTGGGCTCACCATTCTCTTAAGGATGGACATGATTTCTCTATTTGACACCTTTACTTGCTTGTTTGTTTGTGGATGGTAGGTCGTGGACACCTTGTGAGTGACATGGTACTTCTTCAAAAGATTTCGCACCATTCGATTGTAAAAATAAGTACCCTTATCATTAATCAATGCTCGCGGTGTTCCAAACCTAATAAAAAAGTTAGACTTGATGAATTCTGTAACAAATTTAGAATGGTCAGTCCTATTGGCTTTAGCTTCCACCCCTTTAGAAACGTAATCCTTGGCCAAAAAATTCAAACAAAACCAAAAGAGGAAGGAAGTAGTCCCATAAAATCAATGCCCCATATATCAAAAATTTCGCATGCAAAGATTGGAGATAAAGGCATTTGATCTATATTGGATAAATAACCTTGTTTCTAGCATTGTTCATATGCTTTGCAGAACATATAGGAATCTCAAAATATATTTGGAAAATAAAACCACATTCAAGTATTTTCCTAGTAGTTCTATTAGGCCCAAAATGACCACTCTAAGCATGTGAATGGCAAAATTTCATGATATATTCAAATACATGTTCAAGCACACATCTCCTAATCACTTGGCTAGAACAATACTTCCATAATAAAGGACAATCCCAAATTTAATATTCTGAATCACTCTTTACTTTTTTCCATTTAGCTTTGCTCAAGTCAATAGGTATTTTATGGTTCACTAGATAATTCATAATATTAGCGTACCATGGTACCATATCTTGAAGAGTAAGTAGTTGCTCATCTGGAAACAACTCTTGCAATGGTATTGACTCCTCATCCTTCACAACTTGACTCATGCTTAATAGAGATGATTAAGACCCTTTTTGTGTTAACCCTTGGCTTAAATAACCTACCTTTTATTATCCCTTACTACCCTATTAAGCCTTAACCATTTTGTTTCTTGAAAACACCCCAAATTTTAAAACCCAAAACTCTATTAACCTACCCATTAACAAGCTTAGTAGAGTATTAAGTAATACATTAGTTGGGATTTTTGCTACAACTTTTTATTTTTTTCCAATATGAGTTGAGTGATACTCCTACTCTTGAATCACATTGTATTTAGTTGTTATTTTGTTCATTTTTTCTTCCATTCAATAAAATAAAAAGGAGTAAAAGAAAAGAGAAAAAGAAAAGAAAAGAAAAAAGGGGGAAGAACATTTTAGTAGCATCAATAAGTGCAGAGTAGTAGTATATTTACACTTGTGTATCTCATAATTATGTTTTATTATCCCTTTGTCCACTTTTTATTTTACAAATCTTATGTAAAACCCTTTACCCTTTTTACCCACCTTAACCCTTACCACATTACAACCCTAAGTAAGTCTTTTTGATCTATTTATGCATGCAATCATTGTAAAGGAGAATTGGTGTATTAGCAAGTCTATAGTGGTGTAGTTTCCTATAGGGAGCTTGAACAAAACACTAACCATCAAAAACTTAAGAGAAATGAGTGAAACCATAAGGAAGATTCATTTTGCATCTATACTTATCTTTGAATGATGGTACCACATGTTGAGTTTACTTATGTACACTAATGAAAAGTAGTAATGATATATATAGTAGCTTGATATTTAAATTGGCCAAAATTTGATGGATTATATGTTTTGATCTTTATGAAAATGAAATGATGGAATTGATTGGTTGTGTTTGATTTTGCTTGAGGACAAGCAAAGATTTTTAAGTGTGAGGAAGTTGATAGTTGTGCATTAGTGTGTGTTTTTCTAAATATTTGGCATGTGTTTCTTGCATAATAGGTTATTAATGTTATGTTTTGGGATTTATTTTGTATGTTTTTGTTTAGTTTGATCTTCATTATGTTCTTTTATGTTTGATATTGATTTAATGTAATAATTGATTATTTTGATATAGGAATGGAGGTGGCAATTCTTTTCATTGAGCTAGAGACCAAGAGAGGAGAAGAGAAAAGGAGGAATTAGAATGCAAGAACCCATGATCATAGGTTTCACGCCAATTCCAACAATCGTGGGATGTCTAACTTGAAGATGTACACGGGGTTCACTTATTTTTTAGGTTTTCTTGAATTTATAAGGATATAAACCCCTAAGGCTGAAAAGTTTTTAGTAGAGACTTGTATCCTTGAGTAAAAATATAGATTTAGAGTCTTAGGAGAGATAGAGATTTAAGGTTTTTCATTCACAATTGGGAAAAAGAGCATACCAATGTTGAATTTTCCTGATTCAGGCAAAGAAGAGGAGTTTGATTCATTTAGATTTATCTCCTTTTTTCTCTTCTAGCATTTGAATGATGGAATATTTGATTATTACAGATGTTAATGCCATC
>JAOTJB010002245.1:0-11885 GCA_027123815.1 Erythroxylum minutifolium | reverse complement strand
ATGATACTCTGTAATAACTATTTTTTTAAAATTTATCTTTATAGGATGGAAATAAATGGAAGAGATAGTATAAGGATATTTTATGGTCAACATTTTACTCAGAAGAGTACACTAAAGTATGTTGGTAAGCCACTAAAATTTTTTTGCAACATGGACTTGGATTATATAAGTTTAAGAGAGGTTTACAAAATAGGTGATATTTTAGAATATATAAATATTTTTAGTGCATGGTATTTGATTCTTGATAAAAAGGTTAGAAGAAAATTTAAGGAGGTTAGAATCCAATCAAAGTGCAATTGATTTTATTAACTTGTTAGAGATACATAGTATAGTTAAGTAGAACAAGTAGATGAACCAATAAAATTCTTGCCAATGTTAATATAGCATAACAACTAGCATAAAAATGGGATGGTTATGGAATTAAAAGGTGATAATGGAGTGGATATGGGTTATAATAGTGATGTAGGATTTGATTTGGGTTATGAAAGTGTTGTAGGAGTTGATTTGAGGTGTAATAATGATGTTGGAATGGATTTGGGAGGTAATAATAATGTTGGAGTGGATGATGAAGGTGATATCGGAGGTGAAGAATCAACTTGTAGTGACATTAAAATGAGTGATGATGGTGATTCTGATATTGGTGTTCAAGATAAAGGTAATTTGGGTGGTAAAGATTTGAGTGTTGTCGATTTGGGTGGTGAAGATTTAGGTGGTGTAGATTTAGGGGTGAAATGGGTGCTTAAGAAAAAGGTAAATTAGCTGGCATTGATAAATGTGAATTTAGCTCGAATTTCAGCATTACTATTGATGTAGATCATGACAATGTATATTAACTATTCTAATCTTGGCAGTCTCTTAACCAATGATGAATATCTCAATGGTGAAGAATCAAATATTACTTTGAGGCAATCTAATGAAAGTAATAGACGTGCTCTTACAGTTGTTGTAAGTGAATGGATGTTATGGATGATTTTTTTATAGTGCTAAAAACTTTAAGGAAGCAGTTGTTGATTGTGCAGCGGCAATTGAATTTAACTTGAGTTTCAAGAGGAATAAAGCAAAAAGAATAAGATATGGTTACACTGATGGCTATCCATCTAAGAGGCATGCTTTATATGATAGAAAATATAAATAATTAAAGCTAAAAACTTACAATCCAAAGCATACATGCAATCTAACAAACAATCTAAGGTTGGTTACATTCAACTTTACTATGAGACACTTCAAGGGAAAAATTCTAGACAAACTAAGCATTAAAGAAAATGGTTGAAGAATGTAAAGAGAAACTAAATTTATTTTTCAATTCTAGCATATGCATTTATGAAAGGAGGAACATATTTAAAGCACAAGCAAAAGAGTGTCATAATGAATACATAAAGCTTTATGGTTTTACTTTTAGTTGAAAGAAATGAACCCAAGTTCTATGATAGAGCTTCAACTTAAAAGGGATGAAGATAAACTGATAGTTAAGAGAAAGTATGCATTTTGATGTAATGAAGAAGGGGTGGAAGAAGATGCAATCATAGATGGATGTATTCTGAAAACAAAGTACTAGGGGACAATTTTTCATTATCATAAAAGTTTATGGCAACTGAGGCATTTATTCAATTACTTAGGTAATAGCTGAGGTGGAGAATACTGAAACATGGACATGATTTATAGAGCAAATAGTGATTAAATTAGATCTTGGAATTGGTGCAGGAATAACTATGATTCATAATATGTAAAAGGTCATTTATCCAACTTAAGGTTATTTTTAAATATTTGCATTTTAGAAAGCTTTGAACTAGTTATTCTAAATTTGTAACGACTCATGGAAGCTAAGAATGATTTATTGCCCCATACTACATTTAGGAAGTGTGTAAAGCATATATATCACAATAAGGTAGGGAAATGATCTTATGATAGCGTTTTAAAATTGTGCCTGAGCAACATTCCCTTAAGAATTCAATATCAAGCTCATCAAATTAAACCACCTTACTAGGATATGTACATGACCTATTTGAATAGCTGAAGGAAACAAGGATTTAGTTTAACTAAACCAATGATTCGATGTAATTAAACTAAAGCGTCAAGTCCAAATGCCTAATTGTAGACAACAACATAAACGAGACATTTAACTCTTGGATTTTGATAACCAAAGATCACCCTATCATTAGTATGTTGGAGACTATTCGAACCATGCTAATGAAGAGGCACTCTGACCTTAAGGAGCAAGCTAAGAGATGGAAGGGGGGCATAACACTTCAGGTGGTGAAAAAAAATGAATAAGTATTAAAAGGATGCAATAAGATGGAAAGTTATTTGGAATAGGGACAAGAAGTATAAAATGACTAATAAAGATGACACACACGTTGTTCAATTAGGAAGGAGGTAGACTTGTAGTTATAAGGTATGGGAATTGATGTGTGCTTAATTATTTATACATTTGCTTCTTAACACTTAGTGATTATTATTGTGAAACGCTTAAGATACTCATTTTAGTTCATATTTGTTATTAGGTTCAAGGTTGAGGTACAAGAACTAAAATGGGTTAAAAGAGCATTCCTTGAGCCAACATTTTGATGTTCAAACTCAATTTCCCATGTGAAACAAGAAGGAGATGGATTAGGGTGAGGATTGGATAAGAAATTACAACAAGAATAAAAATTCAACAAGACCTGGTTAATACACAACCATATATACAATTGGAAGATACTTTTTGAACTTACATGGTTGGATACACGACCATGTATCCAATCATGTATCTTCATGAGCTTCACATTTTCTTAGGTTGCACGGTTGGATGCTTGGTCATGCACCCAACTATGTATATACCCAAAAACATAGTTTTTGCTATAAATTAACATTTTGGTGGCCAAATAAAGGGGAATCGTTTTGGAGGCACAGGAAAGGGCAGAAAGCTTACCTATTTAGGACCTATAGAGGGCTAATCTTCCTTAATCCAATTCTTAAATCAATCTCAACCTACACATAAATAAACATACTTCATTATATTATTGTCTTCACACCTTTCTTAAGACTATTGACTGTAGATTAACAACAAGCTTTGTTAACCCTAGTTTTCCCTTAAATCGTGTTTAATCAAAATAAGTTCTTTAACTAAACCTAGCTAACATCCACTCTAGAACAAGCTCTCTGGATTTATTTAGATAGTTGCATTATGAATAAGGAAAACAGATCAATCTAGGAAACATCCAAACAAGTTTGGGTTATTTAAACTACGTTACGTTATCCCTAATGATTCAATGTCATTAGTTGCCACAAATGAATCCAAAACACAACTATTATGTATAACATTTGAGATTCTAGCATTGGGTTTATATAAATACAATCTAATAGAGCATTTAGATCATCCTTACATAAATACCCAATTCAATAAGCAAAGAATAACGTAAACAATCCTTAAAGAGAGAAAGATTCAACAATCCACAATGACAATATGCTCAAATGTGATCCAAGACATCAATTTCCCCCTCTGAACTGGAATAAGGAAGATTATCCCTCCATAGATCCTAAAAAGGTGAGCTTTTTGCCTTTTCCTGTGCCTCCAAAATGATTCCCCTTTCTTTGGCCTCTCAGAATGTCAATTTATAGTAAAAACTAGTTTTATGGGTATATGCATGGTTGGGTGCATGACCATGCATCCAATCGTGCAACCCAAAAAAAATCAAGCTTGTAAAGATACACGGTTGGGTACACCTCCAAAAAGTATCTTCCAATTGTATACATGATTGTGTAAGCATATACACGGTAGTGTATCTCCTAGGTCTTATTGAATTGTTGTTCTTCTTGTAATTTCTTATCTAGACCTCACCCTAATCCATCTCCTTCTTATTCTAAAAGGGCAATTGAGTTTAAAATTCAAGAGGCTCAAGGAATGTTCTTTTAATCCATTTTAGTTCTTTTGCTTCAAACTTGTACCGAATACCAAATATGAACTAAAATGAGTTTTTTAAGCAATTCAAAATAATAATCATTGTAAAAAAGAAAATGTATAAATAATTAAGCACACATCAAATTCTCCCACACCTAACTTTCGATCATCCTCAAGAAAATATCAAAATCAAAGTCACAAACTATAACATTTTCACAATTTCCATATTTCCTAAAAAAAGATTTCCACAAGTAAAGAGAAATAACTTTCAAAATCTTAGCAAGAACTCAACATCTGATGCCTCTACTCATAATCAATCAGCAATCATTTCCTTCAGAAACTGAGCAAGCTAGGGATAGACTTTGACAAAATGTGTTAAAATATGATAAATTTATGGGTACCCTCAAACACCATTCATGATCAAGACATTCCATAACTTTGCATATCATTTCATTTCTCCAACACTAAGATTCATATGTATAATCATTAATCAAAGGAATTTTCTAAAGTTGTAATGTGAGAAAGGGCTAACGTGAGATCTACTCAGGTAATGTAACATAAAAGCCATCAAAAGCTAGTGAAATAAGAAAAACACTAAATGTAAAATCAAGCTCTCACATCGCAAACCTTATGAAGCATGGAGAATTATAAAGAATCATTTAATAATTCATGACAAACAGTACATTATAACCATAAGTGGTGATCCTTTAAAACAACATCTACCTAATATGCAACATACTTAAATCACTCATTCCATACAACTTTAGGAGGAAAACCAATCATGAATAACTTTGCAAAACAAATGCATTTCCTCCTTAATACTTTTATTTAAACATACTTTTCCTTCTTTCTCTTCTTTTTCTTTTTCTCTTCTTTTTTTAAATTGAAAATTTTTGTAAAAATTAAAAGAACCTATATTAACATTTGGAATTCATTAATAAGAGATAAAATGACATTCCAGTAATTATATCCAACCCACAAATATGCACACCCTCACACTTATACTTTTGTTCATCCACAATCATCAACAATCAACAAATGCTTCACTAGCTTTAAGGCTTGGGTAGCACATTTGGTTAGTTTTAAAGCAAGCAATGTGTTTAGCACAAAAAGAAAGACAAAACTCAAGAGGCTTATCAAAAGGAAAAATCATATCAATAGGTAAGCTTTTGGGTAATATAACTTATGAAACAAAAATTGCCTATATCATTTCCATGTTAACACATTTGATTAAAAAGTGGTCTTGAAAAGAAAATCAAAAAAAAGTTAGGATGTACATGTCATGAAGGTCACTTATAAACAAAATACAGTGAGACTGATATAGAAGTGTTAGTCTATAAAGGCTCAAAATCTCATTGGCTTGTGTCTACCACTAATCACAACCCTTCTAAAGATAATGTATATTGACGAATCACAAGAGTCAAAGTATATGCTCAAGTTACCATGAATATTTCTAGTCAATTCACTCTCTAATTATGATTATATAGTCTTAAAAGTAATATAAATTGTTTATTTGTTTGTTTGATTTTTAAAAACTTAAGAATCACACATAAGCTACAAATAAGCTTAAAACGTCATTGAAAACTAAGATCCTTACCTCCACTCTTAAAACTTACATTATCCCCAATGTAACATCAAATTTAAGAAATGAAACATTTAACATAAACAAAAAATGTGATAATGTAGATGAAAAGAAATAAATTTCCCTTAGGTTGCCTCCCAAGCAGCGCCTTTATTTCATGTCGTTGGCTCAATGCAAGTGTGGCTCAATCTTCACAATGAGGGTCTTCTAACCCTATCACTTCCACATTTTCTACTTCGAATCCTTCGTAGAAGGGTTTCAATCGATGACCTTTAACTTTGAACTGCTTTTTCATCTGTAGGCTTTTAATTTCAATTGCATCATGGGAAAACACAATAGTAATGATAAAAGGTTGAATCCAATGGGAATGTAACTTACCTGGGAAAATCTTAATTTATGAATGATAGAGAAGAAATTTTTTTCTAACAATAAAATTCTTTTAGGTAGTCATCTTATAATGAATAACTTTGTCTTTTCCTTGTAAATTTTTGCATTCTTGTAAGAATCAAGCCTAAGTTCTTCAAATTCTTGCAGTTAGAATTTCCTTTGTTCACCCACCTCGTCCATCTTCATATTGCATTGCTTGATTGGCCAAAAAGCTTTGTGCTCAATTTCCACTAAAAGATGACATAGCTTTCCATAAATCATTCGGTATAGAGACATGCCAATTGCTGTCTTGTACGTAGTTCTATATTCCTAAAGAGCATCATCAAGTTATTGGCTCTATTCTTTACGATTTAGGTTCACCATTTTCTTAAGGATTAACTTAATTTCTCTATTTGACACTTCTACCTGCTCGTTTATTTATGGATGGTAGGTTGTAGATACCATGTGAGTGGCATGATACTTATTTAAAAGATTTCTTACCAATCCATTGCAAAAATGAGTACCCTTGTCGCTAATAAATGCTTGCAGTGTTCCAAACCTAGCAAAAATGTTAGAGTTAACAAATTCTACAATAACTTTAGAATCATCAATCCTAATGGCTTTAGCTTTCACCCATTTAGAAACATAAACCATAGCTAATAAAATGTAAACAAAACCAAAAGAATAAGGAAATGATCCTATAAAGTTAATGCCCCATACATTAAAAATTTCAAATGCAAGGATTGAAGATAAAGGCATTTGGTCTTTATTGGATAAATTGCCTTGTTTCTGGCATTGTACACATGCCTTGCAAAATATATAGGAATCTCAAAATATATTTGACCAATAAAAACCACATTCAATTTTTTTCTAACAACTCTATTAGGCCCAAAATGACTACCACAAGTATACAAATGGAAAAATTTTAAAATAGATTCACATTCATGCTTAGGTACATATCTCTTAATTACTTGATCAGAATAGCACTTCCATAATTGAGGATCATCCCAAATAGAATCATTATTTATTCTATTCTGTCTAGCTTTACTCAAATCATTAGGTATCTTATAATTCACTAGATCGTTTACAATATTAGCATACTATGGAACCTTACCTTGAAGCCTTAGTAATTGCTCATTCAGAAATAGCTCTTATAATGGTATTGAATTTTGTTCCTTTATAACTTGACTTAAGTGGTTTGCAACTGACTTCTCTACACCTTTATCATCTTTAATCTCCAAATCGAACTCTTGGAGTAGGAGAATCCATCTAATAAGCCTTGGCTTAGCTTCCTTCTTTGATAAAAGATACCTTAATATTACATGATCAGAATATGTAATGATTTTATAACCAAGCAAATGAGGTCTAAATTTATCTAAAACAAACACAATAACTAACAACTCCTTCTCTGTGGTGGAGTAGTTGCATTATGTTGGACTAGGTGTTCTTAAAGCGTAGTAAATGGCATGAGTCATCTTGCATATTTTTTGTCGAGGATGGCACCTACAGCAAAATTTCTAGCATCAAACATAATCTTAAAGGGTTGACTCCAATTAGGTGGTTGAATGATTGGTGCCAAAGTCAAAAGTTCCTTTAACTTGTCAAAAACTTCCTTGCATCCCTCATTAAATTCAAATAGCATGTCATTTCGTAACAAACGACAAAGACTTGTTGAAATCTTACTGAAGTCTTTGATTAACCTGCGATAAAAACCTGCATGGCCAAGAAAAGAACAAACCTCCTTCACATTTGTGGGATAGGGTAAGTTTTGCACAATTTCTACCTTATCTTTATCAACCTTAATCCTTCTAGATAAAATTACATGCCCTAAAACTATTCCTTGCTTAACCATAAAATGAATTTTTTAGAATTTAGAATAAGATTAGTTTCGATGCACCATTCAACATTACAAGAAAATTTAGTTTTGGCGACAAAAAATACTGGTTTTTCATTGGTAAACAAATTTACTTACAAAAATTACCGATAGAAAAGGTTGTAGGAGAAATGACTGCAAGTAAAATTTAGTGATGGATATTGTAGTTATGCAAGTACACTATTCAAATTATCTAAGCATGCATTAAATGAATCCTTACAGATAGTCAAATCATCCATAAAAACCTCAATAATTTGCTTAACATAGTTAGAGAAAATACTTACCATGCATCTCTGAAATATGGCTGGGGCATTGCAAAGTCTAAAAGGCATTCTTTTACAAGAAAATGTACCAATTGGCATGTAAAGGTTGTTTTCTCTTGATCCTCTGCAGCTATGACAATTTGATTATAACCAAAATATCCATCAAGAAAATAATAGTGAGATCGTCCCATAAGTTGTTCAAGCATTTAATCAATGAATGAGAGTAGAAAGTGATCCTTTTATGTAGTGCAATTTAACTTTCTCTAATCAATGCATACTTGTGATCCATTTTGAATTCTTATAGGACAAACTCATTATTCTCATTTTTTACTAGTGTACTCTTAATCTTCTTCGGTACCACTTAGGCTAGACTTACCCATTTACTATCTGAAATTGGATAGATTATACCAACATCAAGCAACTTCAAGATCTCCTTTTTCATCACTTACATCATCGAAAGATTCAGTATCCTTTGTGATTCTCTTGATGGTTTGGATTCTTCTTTTGAAAGAATTCGGTGCATGTATGTCGAAGGGCTAATATCCTTAATGTCAGCTATAATCCACCCTATAGTTATAATGTGGTCCTTAAGCACTCGAATGAGCTTTTTCTCTTAAATTTTAGTTAGATTCTTTTCTATGATTAGTAAAAGTGTTTCTCCTTCTCCCTAAAATGCATACTTCAAATGCTTCAATAATTACTTCAATTCAATGGTTGGTGCCTGTGCAATCGAAGGTAGAGATTTTTTATAAGATATTGGCAATTCAACATTTAAAAGTATATACCTTTTTGGAATTGGCTGCAATGATAGCATGATTTCTTCTATCTTATGTATAATAAATAAGTTAGAATTTTGTAAAAAAAATTTCTAAACTTATGTAAAGAATGGCTTCTAACTCATCCTTACCTTCTATATCAAAAACTTTTTGAGACAAGTAATAAATGACATGAACAGATAAAATAGAATGAACATCACTAGGGTACCTAGTTGCATCAAAAATATTAAAACGAACATTTTCACCATCAAACTCCATAATCAATGTCCCTGCATCGATGTCAAAGCTTTGTTTTTGATGTTTCTAAAATGGTCGACCCAAAAGGATTGGTGCTGAATTAGATGAAGGTTCTCCATCTATGCTCAATTTATAAAAATCAGTTGGAAAAACTAATTTGTTAACCTAAACTAAGACATCCTCTATAGCCCCTTCAAGATAAGTGTTAGATCTATCTACTAATTGAATTATGACATATGTTTCTTTCAAAGACCAGAAATTCAATGAAGTGTAAGTAGAATATGGCATGACATTAATTGAAGCTCCTAAATTTGGTGTCACTTATTTTATAGGGAATTATAAATGTACCTGGATCCTTACACTTTAGTGGAAGTTTCTTTTGAATGATTACAGGCACATTCCCCTCCCCCCCAATCACTTTCTTGTCTCCTCTTAATTTCCTTTTATAACTGCATAATTCCTTGAGAAATTTTCCATATCCTAGAACTTGTTTTATGGCATCAATTAGAGGTATGTTCACCTCTACCTTTCTGAAAATTTCCAAAAGCTCCTTATCTCACTCCTCTTTCTTTGATTTAGAATTAGAAAAAGGAGGTAAAGTATTGGTAAAATTTTTAATCACAAGAGATTGAAAGTTTACCTTAGTTTCCATTTCGACGTCTTTTGAAGAAACTTCAAGTTCCTTTTCAGTTTCTCCATCATCACCTATAAGATGAGCCTTATGTGTGCCTCTATTTCTTTACCATTTCTCAAGGTGATAGCACTTGCATTCTCTTTTAGGTTCACAATTGTTTGAGAAGGAAGTTTACCCAAACTCTGATTTTTCAATCAGCTAACAGTAGTAGCTATATGACTTATTTTATTTTCCAAATTTTGAATACTAGCTTTTGTTTGTTGTTGAAATTGTATGGTGCTATTATGAAACTAAGCTGTATTTTGAGCTAGTGAGTTTAGCATGTCTTCCCATGAAGGTCCAAAGTTCGATGTGTGAGCTTGCCTTTGAAATGATTATTAGTAGGAGTTTTATTGTTGTTGTCCATAACTATTAAATAAAGAATTCTTCCATCCTTAATTATATGCACATAGGAGTAGTTAGGATTATACTTCTTTTGTTGTTGACATGGAAAACTTCCAAAAGCATTCACTTGTTTTGTGAGTGCTTCTTGTAAGGTTGGACACATATCATTTGGATGTCCTACCATTGTGCAAATTTCGCATGCTTTTACTTGTTGAGTACCATTTATAGTCATTTTTCTTACTAAAGATCTCAATCCAGCTATCTGTTGCTATAGTGTGGCAGTACGAGCTCATTGACTTTTAATGGTCTGGGGTCTTCTCATATGTTGAAACGTTGAGAGTTAACAACCATGTTGGAAATTAAATTCCCGACTTCAATAGGTGTCTTATCTGCCAATGTGCCTCCACTTGCTGCATCTATCACACTTCTTTCTTATGGCAAAAGTTCCTAATAGAAATACTAAATCAAGAGTTGTTCACTGATTTGATGGTAAGGGAAAATAGCACAAATCCTTTTAAAATGCTCCTAAAACCCGCATAATGTCTCCCCATTGTACCATCTAATTGCTTTGAGAGGCAGGGAACTACTTCTTTAAAAAAATTCTTTTTATCTCGTTCCATGTATTAATTGATCCAGAGGGTAAGTAGTAGAGCCAATTCTTGGCAACATCCCCCAGTGAGAAAGGGAATGCCCTTAACTTAATCTGCTCTTCTTATACCCCGAGTAGCTTTATGCTAGAATAGACTGTATGGAATTCCTTTAGATACTTATGAGAACCTTCACTTGGCATACCTCGAAAAGTAGGCAAAAGATGAATTAGACCATATTTAAGCTTAAAAGTAACATCAATATTTGGAAAATAAATGCACAAAGGTTGATGGTTGAGATAAGGAGTAGCCAACTACTTAAGAGTGTGATCATTATTTTGCTCTGCCATGTTATAATATATTTCAGAAATAGAATCACTACATGAATGAGAAAGAAAATCTAAGGCTATTTGAATTCTTGGTGAAGAATCAATTCTCCTGTCAAATGGTGACAGATCCTCGAAACTTTGTGAAACTTTTATTTTCGACCTGTGCAGAGTTCTTTCAATTTCTACATCAAATTTTAGTTCACCAAAGTGAGAAGATCATGTCATGCACTATAAATAAACCAAATAAGAAAAGAAATTAATAACAATAAAAATAAAACAAATAAATATATTTTAAAAAGCAATAGATATTAATCCTCGTCAACAATGTCAAAATTGATAGTGTGTCGTAACACAACAACAAAATAACTAAACTTAAAACTATAGCTAATGATGAGTCTAAGTAGATCCCACAAAGATTAAATCAAATCACTTTTCTAAATTATATTTATATGTATAAAGGGGGTTTGTTTTGATGCAATTAAGAAAACAAAGTTAAATTGAACTTATGAAAGAAAATAAAATTAAATAACATAAAAGTGAGAAAATTAATGAATGATTTCAGAATCTAGTTCTCGGATCAATCTCAGCCTACACATAAATAAACATATTTCATTGTATTATTGTTTTCACACCTCTCTTAAGACTAGTGATCATAGATTAACAACAAACTTTATTAACCCTAGTTTTCCCTTAGATCGCGTTTAACCAAAATAAGCTCTTTAACTAAACCTAGCTATCGAGCAACCTAGAAAAAGCCCTGTAGATTTATTCGGATAGTCGCATTATAAATAAGGAAAATAGATCAATCTAAGTAATAACCACACAAGTTCATGTTATTTAAGTTATGTTACGTTATCCTTAATGATTCAACGTCATTAGTTGCCACAAATGAATCCAAACCACAACTATTACATATCGTATTTGAGATTCTAGCATTGGGGTTTATAGAAAAACAATCTAATAGAGCATTCATATCA
>JAOTJB010002135.1:0-11895 GCA_027123815.1 Erythroxylum minutifolium | reverse complement strand
TAATGAACCTCTCCAATTCCAATTCTAAATCACTTAAGACACTTTTTCTATATCACTCAATTATTCAAAATTAAAAACCGGGAAAATGTCATGCATGCATGTACATTCATTTCATGTGAAAATATTCACTATTTATTATTCAGGTGCATATATGAATGCGTGAATATGTCAAACACACTTTAAAAACCCTAACCCATTCCAAATTGACCAAAATGCCCCAATTGAGGGGATGTTACACTCTAAAAGGATGGCTTGCTAGAACAGTCAGTCAGTCATACTAATTGCAAGAATTTTTGAACATCACACGTTATTTTAGAAAATCAATGATCATTTTAAAGCCCATTTTATTCATAAACATTTTCAGTCGCATGAGTTACAAATAATTAACACAATCATATATTCGAGTAATTATCTGGGCCCAATATAAAAAATTTCCAATCATAAAGTCATTACACTTTTCAATTCGCATAAATGTTGTATAATATTTGCAAAATACAATTTTAAAAATACAAAAGACACACTGTAGACATATGCAGGTACAACTGATCCCGACCTCTAACTCTAAATCAAATCCAATGGTTATACTTTAGTTGTTCTAACTGGGTATCTCCTCCGAGCCTGAAAAATATGTTGCAAATTTTGGGGTAAGTTTTGCGAATTTAGTGAGCGAACCGTCCTCGATGGCTCATTCAATTCATATAACACACCAATTCATGTAATCATATAATTCACATCATGTCACTGATCAACATGTTGAATCACAAACAATTTATATTCGCTTAATTCATATCTCATATTCAGAAATCATTCAAACTATTTACTTTAATAATTTAAATCATACATATCAATTATATATGCAATGATCGTGAGACTCGCTTTCAATTGTTATTGTTATGACCGAGTGTCTGTAACTATCCCATATCTATTGTGAATATCGGACTCATTCTTAACTATCCCTTATCTGTTGGGGATACATGGCTTATTATATATAGTCAGCTAGAGGCTCTTACCACATTCTGAGCTTTAAGCTCCTTTTCACATTTTGAACTTTAAGCTCTCTTTTGGTGGCTACTCCAGTCACAACTACCTTTATGTTATCATGTATTCTTGTAATGAAATGTTTCACATGTATTTAGTTAATCAACTGTGCTCAATCTTACACACTCACATTCAAGTTCACATTCTCATTCACATTTATCATTAGACCTTGGTTTGGTATTCAACATTTAAGTTAGAAAAACTTATTCAGTCAAGTTCACACATAATGAGCACTTCCAATAATTTTCATACATCAAATGCCTCGGACATTCGATGTCTGAAATCATCACATTCACACCACAATTCACCATGTAATCACATTCATTAATCAATTATACCTGGTAAATGTCAAATGACTGCATGAACACTCATTATAATGTGTGCATTTTTTAATAATCAGATGTATGTATGTTAATATTTTGCATAAACATGAAATGTAATTTTCTATTCTCTTATTGCTATTTCTTATTTACAGAAATCTAGGGCTTTAACCTTTTGTATGAAAACTGGATGTTACAAAAATATCCCATTCGCAAGATCACTAGGCACCTTTAGTGTGAAAACAACCCATTGGCATGATCATTGGGCACTTTCATTGAAAAAACACCATTTGCACACTTTCAGAGGGAAAACAACCTTTTGCATAACTTTTGTGGAGAAAACAGGTTGTTAGTTTGCGTTCCGCAAGAAAAATAGATCGTTGGGACACATTCAATGGGGAAAAATAGCCATTAACAAGGTCCTTACGTAACTTCATTGGGAAAAATAGCCAGTTGGCACGCTTCCAATGGAGAAAATAGCCCGTTGGCATATATTTAGTGGAGAAAACTGGTCATTGGGACTCATTCAGTGGGAAAATGGCATATTGGCAAGGACCCGGGTCATCTTAGGCTAGAAAATAGCCCACTGGCACATTTTTGCTGGGAAAAAGAGTCTGTGGGCATACCACTGTAGAGAAAACAGCCCGTTGGCAAACATTTAATGGAGAAACTAGCCTATTGGGAATATTAAGTGGGAAAAGCAATTAATGTGCAAGGTCACTGTGCATTTTTTGGAGAAAATAACTCGTTGGCACGATCACTAGGCATCTTTAGTGAGAAAACAACCCATTAGCATACTTCTAGTGGGAAAAACATATCGTTGGCATACCGTTGGTAGAGAGAACAAACAAATGGAACATAATTGATGGATAAAACAGTCCATCTAGACACATTCGGTGGGAAAATCATCCAATTGGCAAGGTCGATGGGCACCTTCAGTGAGAAAACATCACATTAGCACACTTTTAGTGGGCAAAACAGCTCATCGACACACCTTCGATGGAAAAAACAACCTGTTGGTGCACATTTAGTGTGGAAATAGCCTATTGAGACATATTGGATGAGAAAAACAACCTATTATTAAGGCCGCTTAACGCCTTCTGTGAGTAAACAATCCATGGACACTTTTGGTTGGAAAACAACCCGTTGGCATAAGTTTGGGAAAGAAAATGGCCCTTTGACACACGTTTCACAGAGAAAACAAGATATAGGCTATTTTGATAGGCAAAATAGCCCATTGGCACAACTTTAGTGTAGAAAATAGCCTGTTAGCCGATGTTTGGTAGAGATAACAACTCAATGGTACACTTTCGGTGCTAAAAATAGTACATTGATAGACATTCCGTGGAAAAAACAATTAGTTGGGCACATTCAGTGGGAAAAATAGCCTATTGAGCGAGGTCAATGGGTGCCTTCGATGAGAAAACAACCCATTAGCACACTTTCGGTAACAAGAACAACTTGTTGCCACACCTTTGGTTAGGAAAACAACTCGTTGGCATACCTTCGGTATAGAGCTCTAGACTATTGAGATATATAAGAAATAACACTGAGAAAATTATGAGAGTGTTTTGCGTTGACATGCATACCATAAGCATTCACACGAACTTGTTTTTTATACACATTGCAAATATTGTATATGCACTCATTTGACATTTTTTGGGATATGAATGATTTAAAATGATCATTATGTGAATTATGAATTTATATCTTGGATATTTGTTGATGAAGTATAAATGGTGATTTAGAATTAATTGTTATAATTGAGAGATTTAGGAATTATGAGTATTTTTGGACTAGGAAAATCCCAAGTGGTAAGATAAATTGATAAATGGCAGGAAAAATAGTTGATATATAGCAATAGAAATAATTGACAAGTGGCATTAGGATTTATTGACTAATGGCAAAGAAATTAGGGGATAAATGGACTAGAGATTAAATGGTATTATGTACAAAAATTAGAAGACATTAGCATTATTAAGTAAGTGGTAAGTGTCACGACACTTGTCTTGACACTTAGTAAGCTTTTTAATCTTGCTTTTTAAACCCATACAGAACTCACAATTGAAAGACCATCTTTCCATTGTCTTTTACTTTTTCCATATGCTCTCTTCTTCATCTTTTTCATTTTCTTTGCTCATGACCATCTCACTCTCACCCTCATCACTTTAAGTTCTTGCTATCCTTCACTTTGTTTCTACAAGATCCTTGTTACCTCTTCATCATGTTACAAAGAAAACCTAATCTCTCCTTATTGGAAGATGATGTTCGTGTACTACTTTGGAGCTAGGTTTTACATGATTTGAAGAAACTTTGATCTTTGTGGGTTGTTTTAAGAGAAACATTTTGAAGATAGTTTGAGATGGATTGATTTAGTGAAAATGGTATATGATGAGTGTATAATCGCTAATGAAGAAATGGATATAATCGTGTCCTATTTTTGTGTATATGATGAGAAATAAATTATAAATTATTGTATGGATGTTTTAGAGATAAAATTGATCATAAAAATGGTGATGAATGAGTGTTGGACGATAATGAAGAAATGTGTAGGTTATGTTCTGGTTTTGTATGAATGTGTCCAAAAACGTTGATGAATTTGTAGACATGTTTGATATTCTATTTTTATGGTTATGATCAATAATAGATTATGATTTGTTTATAAAGGATATTGATATGGAATTAAGGTGAGAATAAAGAGGAAATATTGTAGAAATGATGAACTACGCTTAATAAGATGGTTTAGATGTAATATGTAGGAGTTAGAAATTTGGAAACCATGGAAGAGAATAGTTGGAAATTTTCGGATATGATAACTCATGATCGTGGGAATGCTTCCACAATTATGGGAAATACAAGGAATGGTTGGAAAGTTTCTACTGGTATAACCCACCATTATGGGAATTCATTCACGATCGTGGGAAGGGCCATTAATATGAATTCTTCTTCTTTTATGTGATATTTAAATCAACTAATGTTAAGATACTTTCCTATAGTGTATTTAGGCTTGAATGAAGATTGAAATGAACCTAGTTTGACGATGGATTAAGTGATTAGTGTTGGTTATGTTTAGGGTGATAATTGAGGTTATAAATAAGGAATAGATTGATAATATAAATGTATTAAAAATTTGGAAAATTTACAGATGTTATAGGAATGAAAGTGATCTTATGAATGCTAATGTGAATCAAAGGAGATGAATGATGTGTATTAATTAAAGATGAATGAGACTTTAGACATTACTTGATCATAAAATGCTAGAATAACATTAGTGAATGATTAAGTGATGAACATAGAATAATCTCGTATAATTGAGGTGTAAACCTAAGTTCAAATTAGACATATATAAGTAATAAAAGTTGAATGATCAAGATTTGTGAATAAGTATACATACCTAGGAAAAGTCATTGAGCATGCGTTGAACATAATACATATACATATGTGTATGATTAAGTACTAATGATTGAGCATTTTAGTAATGTGTGAATGTGTGTGTATTACATTGTTTAGAAGCACAAATAGAACGCCAACATCCAGACATTGCCGAGACATCGAGGCAATAGCTATCTTGAGCTTACTGTGAGTAACCTAGATGTTCTCACTAAGATTGTTTGTAGTTGCTTAAATTCCAATTATTAAACTGATACTCATGTGCATGTGATAATTTCAGACATTGATGGTCTAACATTGATGGTCTGAGAAGTTCGATAATTGGGAATGTATTAGAAGTGTTTATAATTGAATTTCAATCTGAAAGGAATATGTGTACTTAACAAATATGTTTAATGTCAGACTTAGGTCTGATGAAAATGTAAAAAGTGAATGTGTATACTAAAAAAAGGTGATTTATTTCATATATATGTTTTGACGCATTTTGTTACATGATATACATGATCAAATAAAGGTAGTTATGATCAGGGTGGCCAGTGAAAAAAAGCTTACAGCTCAACAATGTGAATAAAGAGCCACAGGCTTAATATTATAATGAGCCTGGTATCCACAATAGATACGGGAAAGTTATTAATGAGCCTAGTATCCACAACAAATATGGGACAGTTAAAAAGTCGCTTGGTTATAACAGAATAACAATTGAAAGTGTGTCATATTTACATTGCATATATAACTTGATATTATTAAATGAATGATTGAATTGAGATATTTGAACTATTCTGAAATTGAAATGAGAACTGATATGCAATAATTGACTTCTATAAATTAAGATGTGAATTGTCTATGTGTTTTGACATGAGTGAGCACATCAATGATGGCTTGCTCACTGAGTTTGCAAAACTCATCAAAATTCCAACGTTGACTTTCAGGTACGAGAAAGGAGACCGAGATATTAAAACACTCTAGAAGGAGTCTAGTACTGAGTTTTTGGAATCAAGAAATGGCTCAAAGGTCGGTCAACTGAGACTAAGGAGTTTAGTTAGAATCTTTTGTTTAGTTTCTCATTCCCTAAAGATTATGTTGTAAAGTGTTTTGGATATTCTATATATATGGATTATGTAGTGCAATTCTACAATGTACATTATGTTTTTATAAATTGAATAAGGAATTGAATTTTTAGATATTGTGTATGTATGAAGCCTTATAAGTGAATGTGACTCCGCTAATATGTCTCTTTCGAAGAGTATGTTCTCAAATGTCCGCTGGATGTTCAGGTATATGCCACATAGAAGTGGGGTGTTACATTCGGTGGAAAAAATAACCCGTTGGGACACATCTAGTGGGAAAACAAACCATTGGCAAGGCCATTGGGCACCTTTGGTGAGAAAACATCCCATTAACACACTTTTGGTGGGAAAAATAGTTCATTAGCACACCATCTATGGAGAAAACATCCTGTTGGCACACTTTTGATGGAGAAAGCAGACCGTTGGGACATATTCGGTGGGGAAAACAACCTATTGACAAGGATGTTGGGCATCTTAAGTGAGAAAATGACCCATTAGTACACTTTTGGTGGAGAAAACATCCCGTTGGCAAATGTTTGGTAGAGAAAACAACACGTTAGGACACATCTGATGGGAAAAACAACCTATTGACAAGGTCGTTGGGCACCTGCGGTGGGTAAAAGAGCCCAATGGTAAGGTTCTTAGGCACCTTTAGTGAGAAAACAGCCCATTAACACACTTTTGGTGGGAAAAATATCCTATTGGCATACCTTTGGTGGAGAAAACAACTCATTGCCACACGTTTGATGTAGAAAATATTTCACTGGGACACATTTAATGGGAAAAACAACCCATTGGCAAGGTGGATGGGTACCTTTGGTGAGAAAATAGCCCATTAGAACATTTTAGTGGGAAAAAGAGCCCGTTGGTATACTTTTGGTGGAAAATATAATGGTTTGTCGCATAATTCGGTGGAGAAAACAACCTACTAGGAGACATTTAATGGGAAAAACAAGCCTTTTGCAAGGTCACTAGGAACTTTCAGTGGTACACATTCGGTGGGAAAAATAGCCCAATGGCACACTTTTGGTGGAAAAAAACAACTTGTTTCCACACCTTCGATGGAAAAAAAGTCCATTAGGACATATTTGGTAAGAAAAAAACTTATAGTTATGATTTGCATCATATTTTAGGGTTTAATTTATTATGTATTAAGTGTTAATTTGAGTGTTTAGTGTGTGTTTAGGTTAGAATTGTGTTAGATTATTTGTTTAAGTTTTTTTATGGGTTAGTATAAGTCTTTGAGCTTAAATGTTATGTTTTTAAGGTACCTTGATGTGTTTGTTAGTATTTCAGGGCCAACAAAGAAGAATGGAGAAGTTTTGGAGACTTTCGGGCCGAAACCACGACCCATGATCGTGGCACAATAGGCAACAATTGTGATAGAGACATGTGAGCCAATATGCACCAGGCCATGATTGTGACAGAGAGTTCTAATCCTGGCCATGATCATGCACTTGGGCCACGCTCATGACAAAAAAGGGTTGATGCTAGCCACGATCGTGGCAGGCAGGGCCACGATCATATCCTATATTAGGCAGACGCGAAGATAGGTGAAAACATCAAGTTTTGAGGAACTTTTCAGACTCTTTCGATCCTAGAAGAACCTTAGGGCTGCTAAGGTATTTAAAGAACATAAAGAACATAAAAGAAGGAACTTTTGATTAGCCACCACGACGAAACCCTAAGGGAGAAAACTTTGAGAGATTAAGAAAAAGAAGAAGGAAGAGAGAAGAGGAAGAAGAAGCAGACACGACATGCTTCCCAGAATAAGAAGCTTTCCAAGTCGTGACCTCCCATTATCCATTTGAGTTCTATTTCCTATGTATTTCAGTTTTATTTGATTATAGAATTGGGATATATAATTTGATTATAGAATTGAATTGTGACTGATGTTCTATACTGACCTTTGGCATATTATTTTTGATTTAATGAAATTTAATTGTTTTATGTGTTTATTGAATTAATTATGGTTTAATTCTGCACTTCATTTATTGATAATAAACTAAGAGGGTGGATTGAGAAAAAATGATTAAATTGAACTAATGAGAGTTAGGTAATTTAATATATTCAGAATTAAATTAAAGTTAAGTAATTTAATAGAGAGATCATATATAGGTTTCCAATTGCTTATTAGAGAACTTAAGAACTGACTAGGTTTTGGATTGATTGTTAATTGAGAGATTTGAGAGAGAGTAATTGACTTTAGGATCATCTAGAACTATTAATTCAATAAATCATAATTGGTTAGGTTATTGTTACAGATAGATAATTTTTCCTTTCTCTCTTTCGGTTAACTCACTAGGTTAAAATCTAGGGTGTGCTATCATTGTTCAAAAAATCAATCAATTTCTTTTATTTGTTATTCTTTTTTAATTTGAAATTGTTAATCACTGTTTGTGATTATTTTCATTAAGTGTTAATTGTCAATTATTTTTTTGTTATTTGATTTAGGTTGGTTGATTTATTTTTTTGTTCAACAATCAATCAATTTCATTGTTTGCTGTTTAATAGTCTCAGCCTTTAGATTCTAGGATTAGATTAACCCTTCTCATGGGATCGACAAATTATGTACTACACAAATGACCCGTGTGCTTGTGGAAATGTTAAGGTTTAAAAATATTAAAACTTATCGTATAGGAACCTGCGATCAAGTTTTTGGCGTTGTTGCCTGAGATGGAGATTAGTTTAGTTCTTTAGTCTAAGGCTTTTTTCACTATCTTTAGTGTTTTAAAAAATAATAAATAAATTTATGGTGTAAAGTAGAGACAAATCGAGACATCTTAGAGTGAGAATGAGACATCTAAAGAGTTGAATGTCAAGAAGAGATAAAAAGAACGATCATAGAGGATGTATATTATAGGGAGCAAGGGACGTTGCAGAGTTCAATGATCCCTAATTTGGTTGTGGAAATCATCATCCTTACATGAACCTGTACACTTCAAGGTGGTAGAATCACCTAGATTTCTACTAGTCCAACAATATAAGTACTCACATAGGGCATCAAGACCTATTTGAATTTCAACAACATGAATCTACTTCATGCCAAACTAGAAAAAATAATGAATAAGCTCACGGATATGGAAGAGAACTAGAAGAGACTGGAAAAGAAGTTTATGTGAGTAGCAGAAGATCATGCCTCTTCTAGTAGTTCATTACGGATAATTGATTTTTTCAAATCTTCTGAAGAACAAGAGGAAAAAGAACAGATAACAACAGACATAGAGTTTGAAGAAGCAATGAAAGTCTCTGTTTGTGAAGTGGAAGAAACAGAGGAGACGAAAGGTGATTAAGGAAGAAAGAGGGCAACTCACTTTCGTATAGGACAAACTGTTGGATTCAATGGAAGAATAAGGGAGTTTCATTAATCCTATTTTATTGACAGTTTGTTAATAAGAAGGACATTGATGAAATTAATTGGTTTTCTCAACTTTATCAATATTGTTCTTCTGCTCATTTTACAATTTGTAGCTTACTTACAAGCTAAAAATTGATGTCGAATGAAAAAGGTGGAAGCAAACTGCTTATAATTGATCCTGGATGAGTTCTAAGAATAGAGCATCGAGCTACCAACGTTAAAAGAAGCGTTGCATGGAAGGCAACCTATGGAATTTTATTTCCATTGATTGTTTTCTTTGTTAGAAAATTTAAATTCCATAATTAGGTTATTCGTCTTCAAATAAAATCAAGAAGAAATAGGACTTCGATAGAAATTGGACGATCAATCAAGTAATTCGATAGAAGGTGAAAGGACCACAAAAGAATTGAGAAGTGATTGTGAAAAAAATTGTGGAAAAAAGAAGAAAAATGAAGAATTGGTGCAAAACTGTGGGCCACGATCAACTGGGCAAGAAGGGGAGGACATATTTTTAAAGGAAATTTTTTACCATTTTACCCTTCAACCACCTTTATTTTCATTTCTAACTTCATTTTTTCATTCACTTTCACTTTCACTTTATCTCCTTAGACTTTAGGCCCACAAATGCTCTCACATCTCTCTAAAAATTTTCAAACTTCCAAATTCTTCCGAATTCTACCTAATTCCCAATAATTATGTCGTGCATTAAACAATCAGCCATATGGGAGCAATCAGGACAAAATTAAGTTACGGGCGTGGGAGAAGAAACAGAGCAGCAAACTTCGGAGCACCTTCCCTATCAACATAGAGGAGGAAGGTATTCCTTTCCAGTCTTTAAATGCTAGACAATAGTAATTCCTAAATATTTTGATTTTGAAACACTCAATAGGCTAGAATTGGGTGAGAGGGTAGAAATTTTAGCTGAAAGAATCCAATGGGCCCAATTTATATGTTTCCAATTTCCTATCTATCAGGAGCTCATTTTGGAAATTTTCACTTTACTGACTTATGACCCTAGGAAGCCCAAGGATATGCGTTTAAGTTGAGAGGAAAAGCTTATGAATTGAATGTAGAAATCATATGTGACTTCCATCATTGATCAACAAGATGATTTTTGTGACCTCAATCATCGATCAACATGATGATTTTTCTCCTTCTCAATATTGGAATGAACTCACTTGAATAGAGCAATTTTATGCCACAAATGCTCACAACAACATAATAAGGTCCCATAAACATTTATTGTTGCAAAAATTTATGTATCAGCTAGTTTTTGATAAATCAGAAACCAACAAGTATTCCACAAAGGAACTCTTTATGATATGGTGCATGGACTATAGTATTTCATTATGCACATCCACATATGTGCTAATTGCTATCGTTGCAACTCTGTGCAAGAGGAGCAACAATGTAGGAATGGGGTATAAAATGTTTGCCATTACTGAATATTACGATGTGGACAATAGTGGGCTAATTGTTCACCTCCCTTATTTGCTAAACCATCACTATTTATGGCGAGCCGAAATCCTTAAGTCCCACAACAAGGAACTTAAGGATATTATCCAAAAGACACATGTGAAGATTAGGGCCACTCAGGCGAGCTGGAGTTCAGCACCGCCTCAACAAGTAGACGAGGACTCCAGTAATGGAGACTCCAAGGAAGAGGAAGAGGAAGAGGAAGAACAAGGTTGGAAGGAAGTTCTGGATGTAATCTCTGAAACCAACAAGACACTTGCAGAGAACACCAAAATGATAAAGGAGATGCCCCGAACATAATGACGCTAGAGCTGGGATATTGGTCAGATCCATAGATATTTTGAGGTTCATGGTGCTCAATTACCTCCTTTGGCACCATCACCAGCTCCATCTCCATGAGATTTTGTCTAACCCAATTTGTTTTTCAAATTAGCCTTCAGTTTTATTTTTTATTTTTATTTTTATTTAGTTTCTGTCTACCTTAGTTTTATATTTCTTTTTATCTTTTATGTGCTTGTTTTTTCCCTTCTCACATTGAGGACAAAGTGTTGTTCAAGTATGGGGAGGGTTATGTGTTTTACTTTTTATGTGATTTTTCATATAGTATGATAGCTATTAGTTTTTATTTTGTGAATTGTTTAAATGTGTCATTGGCTTAGACGAAGTGAAATTTATTTAATTTTGAACATAGTCTATTAGGTTGTGAATAATCATTTGGTCACAAAATTAGTGAATTGGGGTCTTTGGATAAATATACAGTTTAATTAGTATTTAGTGTAAGTTTAGTACCCTCTAGGTTGTCACATTCATTCATAATTTGAGGCCTTTCAACTTAAGTAGCTTAACTAGTATTTTTTCATGGAAACGAGTAGCTAAAACAACAAGGTAGGCAAAAAAAAGTTTTGATAATAAATAACTACTCTGCTGATCTTCGAGTTATGAATAGAGCTAGTAGCTAGTTGAAAATGTGATATAGTTGAATAATTAGATTAACACGCATGAAAAATGTGTGCCTTCGCATCGAAAAGCTATAATGACTTTTTAACCAAGTTGTTTAATAAAAATGACTTAGTCAAGTAACTGGATCAACATTCATCACTAATGTTTGCCTTCAAGTAAAAGACTAGGTCCTTGTTTAGAAAATAAATAATAAAAAGTTTTTTCTTAATAAACCTACCAGACTTGTAATAAGCTTGACTTTTCATGAAAATATACTTAGGAATAGTTACAGAGTCTGAAGGACCAA
>JAOTJB010002118.1:0-11895 GCA_027123815.1 Erythroxylum minutifolium | reverse complement strand
TGACATTAATAACTAATAAGACATCCTAAAAATATGGTACATTTAACTTGAACTCAAAAAAGATGGCTTTAGTGACAAAGATCCTCTACCAAGGTTAAGAAAAACAAACCAGTAGTAATGAAGGAGCTAACTTCAAGAAAAATAGTTCATATGAAAATTATTTTCTTTAAAGAAAGTGCTACAGGCCCTAAGAACAAAAGGAGAAAGGTAGAAGTCATTCGTAGAAAGTTAGATAACATACAATTGAATCCTGGATTTCATAGGAAGTTAAATGTTTTTAAGAAAATTAGAATTAAATTAAGCCATAGAAGGAATTCTAGGTGAACAAATTCAATTACAAGGATAAAAAGCATTAGCAATTTTGAGAGGATTACAATTACTTAGGCTTAAAGAAGAAAGATCTAAACAGTCTAGTTGGATATAAGATATTGCACTTCCTGGACTCTGTACTTGTGAATGTTTACCTTATATCTAATTAGTTATATAAGTTAATTATACAATTACTCTTTGGAGAGGCATTTATCTTGAAATTTTTGATTGTTTGTCTCATCCTATGTAGAAGTGACCAGATAAGATAAAGATAGACAGAAACACCATTATAAAACTTTGTTAGGATAGTTAATAGTTGAGCACCAGGTTTTGATGTTATTCAAGTTATTTGGAGTATCAGAAGTTGAGCATCTACTTAATAATACTTTCCAAATGTCACAGGCAAACCTGCATTTGAAGAATAAATACTATATACTTTCTTTAGTATTTCTACAGTGGTCAGATTCACAAAACCTGGTAGGTTTATCAACAGTTGGTAGCTTGTTTTTTATAGTAAGCCATAAAGTAATGGAAACTTGTGGAAAAGGATGATTGAAACATACCAACTTGGTCCAAGATATGAACGCTAGATCATATAGTAGTACTTTTATGATTAGTTAGTAAAAATTCCATTAGAAGTGTGTTTCCAAATGAATCTATCTTCATCTGCACTGATTGTAGTTTGAATAATCTCATTTTACAAGGAGCTAGTAATGGGAACTTGTTTGAAGATCTCTTTGTTCAAAAGTGTAGAAGCTACCAATGCTTTCTGCTGAATAATTGACTTGGGAGAGGAGGATTCAATCAAATTATGATTAAGGATATTCCTATTTAGAATTCATGTAATGCTTCATCCATAAAACTTCCAGCATCATTTGGTAAACTAATTATAAAGAGGGAAGGATTTCCCCCTAAAAAAGGTCGATGTAAGGTGTTAATACTGACAATAGGAATAGTAATTCCTAATAAGGTGGTTTTAGAGAAACCAACTGAGGGTATGACACAATGTATAAGGCCTTTATATATTAAGGCTCATCTCAACAGAAGGCCAACTTCAACAATTTTAGTAAAATAATAGGTCAGTAATAAGCATTATCGGTTAAAATGATGATAGCTTAAGGAAAAGATGAATATGATTTGATCCCAATTGAAGTATACATCGCTACTTTCAACGATGAAACTACTAGGGCATGGGGAATTCTCCCTATAATTATTACAATGGGAAGGAAGACTTTGTTGATTGCATTCTTTGTTATTGACACCTATGCCACTTACCAAGTGTTGTTGGGTAGAGATTGGATCCACTCCAATTATTGCATTCTATCATCTATAGATTAACTTTCACTTATATAGAGAGGAGATGAAGTAGAAATTATTTGGGATGATTTAAAACCATTCAGTACTAAAGTTGATGCAGTGGAGGCAAAAATCTACAAGGATTAAATAAAGTCGATGCAAATTCATAAGTCATACCGACAAAAGAAAATATGAAAATAGATTCAAAACATTTTGTAGGAATAACCGTCATTGCGTCATTACTAGGCCAATGAAGGTTCCTATTATAGAGGAGCCTAGTGAGAGAATTCTCATAAGAAGAATAGGCGATAGCTGCAACCGCATAAATGAAGTATATGATGCAACATATTTTAGAGAATTTAGAAGAAATAAATGTATATGATAATGCAAAACTAGTTTTTGAAGTAGATGAAGAACCATAAATGATTAATAAAGGTATAAAAAATTGAAATCTTCTCCTAAAAAGTTTGATTATTATGAAGGAAAAAAATTAAGAATCATTAGAATAAGTGAATTTGGCTAATTCAAGGCAATTTCAGGGAATCTTTATTAACAAAGACTTAGATTCAAGGACAAAGTTGTAACCAGTTAAACTTATGAAAAAATTTGAAGACTGTTTTTCTTAAAATTATATTAAGATGCTAAGGTTTAGTAGAAAATTAGTAGAACACAAACTTCTAGTAAATTTAGAATTCTACCCTTATTTTTAACCTCTTAGGTTTCGATCAAGTAAAGTTGAGTTGAAGGTCAAAAAAGAAATTGAAAAACTATATCGAACTAGTTTTATTAAATCAACCAAGTGGTGTGAATTGTTGGCAAATGTTATCCCTATAATCATGAAAAATGGAAAGTAAATATTTTTATAGACTTCAAGGATTTAAATGCAACCATTTCTAAGCATATTTATATGATGCCAATTGTATATTATTTAATAGATGCGAAAATTGGACATTCTTTATGTTCCTTTATGGATTGAGTTTTATAGTTAAAAATGAAATTTCTATAATAGCTTTTAGATGTCCAGGATCGATTAGGACATTTAAAGGGGTTGTAATGCCTTTCGAGCTATAGGTGATATATACTAAAGAGTCATGAATGTCATTTTTCATTGCTTAATAAGGTGCATATTGGAAGTTTACATAGATGATATTGCAATAAAGTCAAAATAAGTGTAGATCATATCTAAAATTTACAGGAAGTTTTTCATAATAAGAGAATGCACAAATTGAAGTTGAATCCTTTAAAGTGTGTTTTGGGAGTAGGATTATGGAACTTCTTAGGTTTTCTAGTTTGCAACAGAGGAATTGAATTGCATAAGAATAATGGTGAAGCCATTCTTGAAGTAAAACCACCTCAAAATAAAAGGGAAATTCAAATATGTTTTTGTTCAAGTAAACTACATTAGAAGATTCATTGTTAATCTAGTAGGAAAAACAAATGAATTCTCATATTCATTAAAGCTAAATAATTTAGAGGAATTTCATTAGGAGAAGAGACACAAAGTGGCTTTCAATAATATCAAGGAATATTTAACAAAACTATTAGTGGTGGTTCCATCTAAAAAAGGAATTTTGTTAAAGTTTTTTTTTGTAGAAGAATCTATTAGATGCTAGTTGCCCTAGAATAATGAAACTAATTATGAACAATCTACTAATTATTTATGTAACATACCACTCTCATAGAGCATATGCTTGAAGGTAATGATCAATATTCGAGAAACATACTTTACAAGGATGGCACGTTAAGACGATCAAATCAAATCATTATAAAGTTTCAGGCTTCAAACACATCTTCAGCCAACCAATAATTATTTTGGCCTATTTCATTTATAAATATGTCTAATCATAAATGTCATTAAATTTCAGAATTCACTCATACATTGTGCAATAGTGGAGAAATATAATTCTTGATATAAAATAACTAAAGACATGTGCAGGTATAACTGATCCCGATCACTAACTCATGTTTAATTGCAGTAGCTACCTTAACTAGTCTAACTAGATCTCTTTCTGAACCTGAAAATCAACATTGCAATTTTGATGAGTTTGCGAATTCAGTGAGTGAACCATCATCGATGTGCTCAATCATATCAAAAAACAAGGACAATTCACAAATCCAATTCATGAGCAAATCATAGTATCCAATATTAATTATCACATTACATTTCATCATACCTTAACAAATACGTCAAGTTTATCATACTTTCATAAGTATATCAGATAAATTAACATTTTATATCATATCTCATATTCATTTACTTTTCAACTATATTTCAACATTTCAATAATTCACTTTAATTCAATCATATAATTCATATAAGGATGCATATGCAAATGCACACGTGACTTCATTCATTTTTACTTTGTTGCAACCAAGCACCTATCTACCGTCTGATATCTATTGTGGATACCGAGCTCATTTCATATACTATCCTATACCTATTGTGGATATCGGGCTCATTAACAACTAAGCATGTGGCTTTTTGTGTATATTTCTAAGCTTAAAGTTCTTTTCATACTAGTCACTTCGGTCACAACTCCTTTATCTGATCTTGCATTTCAAAGTGATGCATCATTACATATGTCATATTTCATTTAACTTTCATTCTTATATGCTTTTGTCACACGTATCAAAATTCATCAGATCTAGTCCAACAATTCACATTCACTTGCTCACACAATTAATATTCCTTCTAGAATTTCACATCCAATTGTTGTCACATATCACATTTATTTCGGCATTTCACATTCAATTTTTCTCACATTTCATATTAACATGTAATTAGCAAGCACTTCTTAAATAATCCCAAATATTGAACTCCTCAGACCATTAATGTCCGTAATTATCACAATCATATTGATAACAGTTCAATATCAAAAGCTAATCATAAACAATTCACTCATAGCAAGTAAACATCTAGGTTAACTCATAGTACGCTCTAGATTAGCTATTGTCTTGACGATCTGGCAATGCTAAATGTTGACGATCAACTTGTATATCTATCTTCATGCAATACACACATATTTTATGCATCATTAAGTTGCCAATCATGTGAACATATATATATATATATATATCATGTTTCAATGCATGTTCAATTGACCTTCCCGGGTATGTGTTAATATACAAAGATCTTGACTGCACTAATACGCTTTCAGTTAATTCAGCCTTTATAAATAGTAACTACCATTTTGCAATTAGGCTTATACCTTAAGAAAGCTTGATTTATTCATCAATCATACACGTTCATATAATTATCCAAATTCTCACTCACAAATTCTTCTTATTCTCCAATGTTCATTCATTTATACCTAATACACATTACAAATATCCTTTAGATCACATTTGCCTTCCTAAGAGCACCTTTGTTTCTTTAACAACTCATACATTGTAGATTTAGCGACATTAATTTCAACAATCCATTCCTTAAGTTATAACATCAATTAATAGCCTACACTTATCAAACACTTTAACAAATTAATCCAACATCATACTAGGTTCATTTCAAACCTCAATCCAATCCAAATGCACCAAAGTAAAGTAACTTATCCTTAGTTGGTTCAAAAATCACATAAAAGAGAAAATCTCACTTCCAATACATTGCCTACGATCAAGGAGGGCTTCCCACGATCGTGGGATAAGTGATCCGTAAATTTTACTCTCCATTCTCCTTCAGTTTTTCCAAATTTTTAACCCCTTCATACTAAACTCAAAATGTCTTCTTTATAGTTTATCAATTATACCTCAATTCCTTATTATTTTCACCTTAATTCCAACTCAAAATCATCTATACAATAATTCATAAACTATTGTTTATCATTTACATAAAAACAGAACATGATTGTATCTATTCATTCATCAATATTCTAACACTCATCAAATACCATTTTCACTATCAATCCCTCCTTAAACAATCATCATAAATGTTCCTATTAAAACAAGCCATGAACACCAATATCACACTTACTTATTTTGCTCAAAAGCTTCCTCAAATCATCAAGTAACCTAGTTCTCCATGCTTACACAATCATCACCAACTTAAGGGGGAATAGGTTGGGCTATCATCAAGAAAAAGAATATAACAGAATTTTGTTGGAGTGGCAAGTGTAGGATGTTAGCAAGAATCAATGTTGTGAGGATTAGGTGAGAGTGTCGTGAATGAGAGAAGAAGAAGAAGGGTTCATGTAAAAAAAAGTAGAAATGAAAGAGAACATGGTCTTTCATGTGTGTATAACATGTGGGTTAGGTGTGTGGTGAGTGTGATGACACTTGCCACATGTCTTCTATTTATGGTACCAAATGTCACTTAATAATTAATCCATTTGTCTCTCAATCTCCAAGCCATTTGTCACCCAATTATCTAAGCCATTTGTCACTAAATTCTAATGCCACATGTCACTTAATTTCTACTGCCATGTGTCAACTTGTCTTGCCACTTAACATTTTTCTTAGTCCAATTATACATATTAATTCATCAATCTCCCAATTTTAACAATTAATTCCAAATTACTAATTGTAATCCATCAAACCAAAATTCATGACATAAACAATACTCAATCATATCATAACCATTTTAAACCTTTTATACCTGGAATATATCAATTGAGTGCAATTTATCTATCTCACAATTCATATGTGTATGCTAATATTTTGCATTTGAATACAATCATAAAATCATGCTATAGATGTATCAAATTCCTTCTATATGATGCCACTCATGTGACTCATTAGTCTAACACTTCAAATCTTACAACAATTTGAGAGACGGGATACTACAATTTAACTAGAATTCTTATTCATTGTAAATTTATATATGGAATTGTATTTAACTTATTCAAAATTAATGCATTACTTATTGCAAAATAGAGTCTTTATGCCTTCCCCAATTGATTTAGTGAAATATATGTTAAACAAGTTGGTCCTCTCAGGAAATATTGGGAAATGGCTTATAACTCTTGTAAACTTCAACTTGGTATATTACCCCCAAAAGTTTAGGCATTATTTGAAACTTTTAGCAAGCCATCCTTTAATCAAAATACAAGAGGATGAAAGACATTTGATTCCTAACTATGAGAAGAATTTGTGGGGATTGAAACTTAATGGGTCTAGTACAGAGAAGTTTTCTAGTGTCAAAATTTTTATAATCGAAACATATGGAAACAAACCTCTTACCTTTCAAACTGGATTTACCATGTACCAATAATTAAGAAGAATATGAAGGCCTACTGACTAAACTAGAGCTTATAGTGGATCTTAGAGCTTCTAATCAAGGTATAGTCACAATTGGTGTTATGAAAATTGGCAGGAGAGTATAAATGCATAAGTGTAGCTTTATCACCTTATTACACTATCTTTATCCAATCACTAGAATACTGTGATGATATCAAATTTTATCATATTTTAAAAGGTGAAAATTAGAAAGCAAATGAATTTTTATATTCAGCATCCAGATTGAAAATGTCTAAGGACTTAATCCATAAATGTATTATGGTACAACGAAGGTCTCACCCATCCATTTTTAAGATAGGAATTTCACTAAAAGTATTTTGTCACGACTCGGAAGTACATCACGCGCATGACAACTGCTACATACCTAGGCTAAGGATACTCACAATACCCTTAATCTGACTATGCAAGGCTAACTAAATATCTTTAAAATATTTGGACAACATAATGGCTATATTTGAAATACCAAAACTAAATTAAAACATGTGTAAATCAGTTTTCAACGCACTTCTATATTCACATTAAAACTCTACCATAACTACTGGACTTTTAAGTACACTCAAGAGCAATCTAAACGACAATACAAAAGGTTCATACGTAAGGTCATATACAAACCAAAAGATGGTCAGGAGTTAATTCACAAAATTATAAAGCATATCAACATAATCATGAGCCACTATACAACAAAAGTACAAAACAGAGGCTACCAATGTGCGATAATTCCCCAAAAATGTCAAAAGACTGTATGAATCACTCAGGGCCTCAAGCTCCCCAAATTAACCTGTATGGTTCGGAAGTGGAGGGGGTGAGTACACTATGTATTCAGTGAGTAGGAAAAAAACATATATAGCAAACAGAACTCAGTACACATCCAGACGGTCTAAATAACCTAAGGGCAGTTTTACACGTCTAACATGCATATAACCACTTATGAAGTGAACATACATGACATAAAAATATATAGGCCTAGTCTATGACTTATCCCATACTAGTTAGGAAACACATATGCCTAGCCTATTAATCACTCATTCAGTGAACATAGGTTCCATTTCTAGTACACAAGAGTAGAAAAGCATCACATGTAAAATCAAATCTCATCAGGAAGCCAAATCTTATAATAGGTGAAAATAGTTATGTGTGTCGCCACTAGTCGACCAAACTAGTGTACACACCCACCAGTTCTTGGTTTTGGCTCAACTTTCATTTATGGTGAGTCCAGGACACGGACGACAAGAGCATCATAACCTTAGGTGATGACCTTGTCAGTGACCAGACCTCTAGGTGTGCAATCACCTGCAAGTCTTATGGAAAGGTGTCATTACGAGGACTCGACTTCTATGTACCAGCGTTAAATGGTACAGGGTTATTTTGTTATGCCTAACACACGAATGGCCAATCGTAATCTCACCAATCACAAAAATCATATACAAATATTTAGTACTAAAATCAAGTAAGGTACCATGCCTTTATTGATCGGTCCAACTAAGAAAATGGAACCTTGCCATGGCTCTAAGTCAAAAGAGAACACATACATGCATTATACATGACTTGGTTATGCATATGTAAGTTTGAAAACATTATTTCATGCAGTGAAAGTCATCTTTTGCACTCCAAGTGTAAAGTTATTCAAAAATGTAGTTTTAGAAAATAAAACATTGTCCTTTGCACTTCAAGTGTAGGTTTGTTGAAAATTACATCATTCCTCAAACTACGAAATAAAAAACATCAGTTTCATACCAAGTGCAAAAAGTTATTAAAAATAATGTCATTTGTTAAATACGTAAGTATACTAGCATCTATTTGAGATTCAATTCTACTATGCATTACCTAAGTTCAAAATTCACATACAAGTCATCATGCATGTCTTGGGATGTCCTAACCCCATTTGAGAGATATGTTTTTCCCAACTCACCTCAAAAGAAGGTGTACACTCCCTTGACTTTAACAATTCTTAGTACGAGCTCCTTGATTTACAGCTCCCGAGCCTTTATACGTACAATATACAATGCATTTACTACTCAAACATGTATATCATATTTATACACCATCACATAATTGTATGAAGCACAATATCACTATTTTAAGGTATAGGATTCGATAATTAAGCTTCTCACATGATTACTTCCCTTATTATTCACATACGTTTTCTTCTGCATTTTCTAAGGCATTTAATGCCTTTGATCCAATACTTACACATTTCAAAGCATAATTTTTTTTGTCCAAGTACATTACGTCACTACTCATCAATCTATGTAAAAATTCAAGTTTACTCTAGGTAAACATGAAAACCTCTTTCCAATGCACGCCATTACATTCCTTAAATCCTAAGCCAAGTTCACTTAGGCATTTTATCAAACGCCTAATGTGCATGACTTTCAAGTCATATTTTTAAGACTTTATTATAGTAATTCATGCTCCTATCTTGTTATATAACAAGCACTTCTAAACAACAATACATTTCACCACTCCATTAAAACCAATTCCCTTCATTTAAACCATCAGTTTCAAAAGATATTCAAAATTTTAAAAACTTTCGCCAAAGAGAGGGTATCTTAGTTTGGCTTAAGGAGACTTCTATATGACTCATTTCATTCATCTAAACCATGTTTTATGCATATTCAAGGATTTAGAACAACATATCTTAACACCAAACTGAAATCATAATGTGGAGAGAGATAAGACAAAATTTACCTAAACTTTCCTTTAGTGATATCTTAAAATCTTTTGAGAATTTCTCAAATATAATGATAAATTTGAGTTCTTTGATCCCAAATTAACTTAAAACACCTTGGTTTGGGTTGGAGAATAAAAAAATGGTGGAAATTGGGTGATGGCTGAAAGTGTTCTTCTTCTCCTCTCTTCTCCTTTCTTCTCCTTTCTTTTAATTAAAACAAAGTGTTTTAATGCTAAATGATGGGGTGTACGGCCACACACAAGGAAGAAGGTTCTAGAATATTGATTCTCTTTTGATCAAACATGGTGAATTTACCTTTTTGCCCTTAGCTTATATGAAATTACCATTATACCCTTCAAATTTTTACTAAATTTGCAATTAAGCCCAAAATTTGAGAATGACCAAAAATTTTATTTTTGTTTTAGTCCCCGAACTTTTGAAAATTATAATTAAGCTCCTTAACTTTATAAAATTACATATTGGTCCTCCAAGAATTGAAAAATTATTTTTAAATCCCTTATGTACATCAACTTTTTCTAAGTGTCCAATAAGTTTATAAATCATGTCTAATCACTTATAAGGCATTAGAACACATTTAACTCGGCCACCATGGCCAAATCCATCAAATGGACTCGGTTTTACACACTTAGAAGCTTACATGTCAGAATTCTCTAAGATTTCGCATACTGATGAACTCTAAGTTCATGTAAGGGCATATAACATTATATATTACTGGCACATATACCTAAAGGATTCAGATACATGTTTGAACTCATATACAACTATGTATATATTAGTATACAGTAGTATCTTCAAGTACAGATCAATACAAAAAAAGGGCTTAAAGAGTCTGTCGTTATAAGAAGGCTCTATAGTATCTAAGATCCACTAAACTCAGAGAAGAAGTAAGGTTAATAAGTTCTTTTACATCATAGTGTGAAGTACCTTTGCCACCATTTGATTCAGAGTGAGAAAGTATGTAATTGAAATCTCTAACAATCATCTAAGACATAACCATACTGGCCTATATCTTATTTAACTCCCTCTATAAGCTAGCTCTTTGATATTCCTAATTAGCAGTATAGATCACAGAGATGGCTAATAGGATATTACTAGCTTTCAAAATGAATTCATAATGAATAAGTTTAACAAAGCAAAACCAAGTGGATAAATGTAAGTGAGGAGGATCAAAAGAGATAATGACTTTTTTATTGGGGTGCTTTGAATGGTTACTGAAAGAGGTCCAATTTGCAGCAAAAATTTTAGACCTTTAAGAAAATTCTCTTCCATTAGAGACCAACAAAATAAGGTTTTCTAGCTACCAAGAATTCCTTTAGAGCTAGCTATTTATTTAGACAATTAAGTCCTCAAACATTCAATATAAAGCAAATCATCAGGAGTCATTAGATTTCATTTTCCTCCTCCTTTGTTTACGATTTTTAGATTATAGTTCCATCCATTCCTCGAGTTGATACTTTGCCTTGGGGTCATATTCATCCCTTTTAGTTTCAACGATTAGATTCTCCATAGGCTCATCATTGCTATATTTTTTTGGAAAGGATTGAGTTACCTCATTCCTTGTAATGTCCTCGTCAGCTAAAGTAATCTCATTCCTTAGAAACTGCTCAGTAGGTGATTTATAAGATAATGTCTTCTCTAAAGTAGTTTCATTACTTTTAGAAGATTCTTTTTCTATTATAACTAGTTCAGAATTACCAAAATTATTAATAAGAGGTTCATGACTCAATTGCTTAAACTAAGGGCCATATTGGAACTAACTATGTTTTGTAAGATTGGTAATTAAGAAAAGGCTTCCTTTTGGTTTGATAATTGGACAGGTCGAGGCCCCCTGATCAAAATTCCTCAAGTTGTGGCTAGTTGGAATAATATCCCTATCCATTCTAAGGTTAACTCTTTTCTATTAGGGGGATAGTGGGATAATTTCCCTCCGAAACTACAATTTCTCCTTCCTAATTACACCCATAATCTTAGAAGGAAGGATTCTTATCAATGCTTCAACCAACCCCCAGGTATATTTAATTTATCAAGATCTAGTGATTGGTTAGTTCTTACCTTTAGGGTTGAATGGTCCTCAATTGTAAGGCATAGAACTCTCATTCCTAGTTACTCTTTCATACTATCACTGGCTACTTTAGATAAATTGAGCACATTGGATAGATTGCCTTACATAGTTACTAATACTGATTGCATCCTATATGGCCGAGAGGTGGAGTCTAGGGACCACCTTTTTTTCCTTTGTGATCTTTCTAAAGTCATTTAGAGCAGAATACAAGATCCCTGCATGCAATCTAGTATGGGTAGTAAGCTTATGGATGTTATTGAATGGCTACTAAAGATGAAAGGTTCTCACTCGTCTAGTAAGGTGGTTT
>JAOTJB010002117.1:0-24400 GCA_027123815.1 Erythroxylum minutifolium | reverse complement strand
GATCTTTAAGAACTAATTAATTTATTCTACAACTAGACAAGAGAACTTATAATTAGTAAAAACTTACATCTCAAATGTAGTGAATGAAAATCTCAGGACCTTCTAATACCTCCTCAACATAAGTTTCATTTAGAGTGAAACGACTAATCTTGATTAGTTGGTTTATTTTAAGTTATAGCCATAAAAAGATTCCTCACTAGTTTACTTGTGCCATATAGTATACATATTTATTTGGGTTATACTTCACACTATTTTATATGTTGTGTTGCTTTCTAATTCTCCTCTTCTTATAACATTTGTACTTAAATGGTTTGGTATATTTTAATTACAATTCATTTCACTTTTTAAAAAATAAACTTAAGGTTATGGGGTTAACAAGGACAATGAAAGGGAGAAGGAGATATAAAATAGAGAAAAAATTAGACATAAAAAATCTAAATGTTGATAGAAAGCATAAATTAAAGAGAGCTAAAGTAGGAATTGGAATCCATTATGGAAAATACTGAGGTACGTCTAATTATAAGGTAATTTTTTTATAAATTTGATGGGATTTTTATTTTTTTAATGTTACTAATTGCTAACATTCACAAAAACTGGTATTCATATCTAAAAAGGAACATTTTTCAAGCTTACAAAGAAACCAAATTCTTTAATATCTAAGATTCCACAAAACTACCTAAACCAAACTATACCTCACAAGGATAATATACCATGCTCTCAATCTACCTAAGTTTCTCAAACTATAGTTCCATATGACATCATATCTAATCAAGGCCAGTTTTGTGAGTGTTGTTAAAACTCAAGAAAGATATGGGCAAAAAAGGCTAGTTTTGTAATTGTTTAAAATTAAATTTACTTATTTTGTGAGCCTATAGAATAATGCCAATTAATCAAATGATTATTTTTGGTTTTAAATTTCTTGATTTCGATGTTTAAGATTTAGTTAAAAATAGTTATCAAACAAAAACCACTAAAATTACCTATACAAGTACGTTTCAAAATATTTATACTTTAAAATCTTAATCTAATTTAGTACATAATACTATAATTTATCAAATATGATATATAAATATAAAATAATCTAACAGTATGAATAACATATTGAATTGAATTTATTTGTTAATTTGAAAAGTATAATGTCTATGATTGTCTAAGCCTTCTAGCATTTTTAAAGATTTAGGCTTATAAATTAATGTATAGAAAATTTTTATATACTAAATCATTTAATATTTTTTGCAATTGCATCGTTAATCTTTTAAAAGGCATAATTGAGTTATATATTATAACAAAGTAAGACTTATAACTACTAAACATTTGTTGTTGTTAGGTCCTCATTATATAAGATAAGAGAATCTAACGCAGACCTATACATATATATTAGTTTTTTAAAACGTTAAAATAATTTCATTAATAGTATATAAATTGAGGAATTTTCATTTAAGGGCTCTGCATTACGCATAATCTAGGGTTATTAAACCTTTTTACAAGTTTGCTTTTGTAAAGATTGCCTCGTTTAAGTACAAATATCCCGATCCACTAGCTTTCTTTTGAATCATTCTTCCTCTCACTACCCTAATTTCCTTTAATGTTTCATGTTCACCTAGATTACATGTCAATGATTTAATTGAAGATTAGAGGAAGATTGGCTTTAATTCTCCTCTATTCTAGTAAGTGATTATGTGTTTCATACTATGATTGATTTTGCCTTCTTCTTATACTTCATTCTCCACAACTTGATTTGATTTACTTAATCTGTTGTTTGTTTATCCAATTGGGTTACTATCTATTCCTTCTACCTTATTGTTAAATATTTTACCCTTTCTCATCTTAATCTAACTTTGATTTCATGAATTCCTTATTCATTAACCACATATAATTGCCTTTGCTTCTAATCCCTGCTTGCTTCTTAAAATGGCCACACCTAGGCAAATAACTTCCTTCTTTTTCCTTTGATTTTTAAATTAAAACATTAATTATTGCACTAATTCTTTAAAAAGAGGAGACTTCAGATTAGTCCCACCCTAATTAGATTATGTTAAGCACTAAACTATAATAAATGTAAGGTTTGTATATTCTTTACTCTGTTACGTGACTATTTATTTCAATTTATCACCCTTATTTTTTGTATGAATTATGGATTAAACATCCCTAATTCTTGGGGAGTTTAGGAATTTAGTTCCTATTTGCTTGCAATTGCTTTGTTGTACTATATGTGTAGTTGAAGTGCAATTACTTGTTCCTTAATTTAGCTAATCAGTTTATATACTTATATCCTATCCTCCTTCTTAATTCTTTGAAAACCTTCCTATTGCATTCTCGTCGTATTGTAAGTACTGTTAATGATGTTGTTACCATTTGGATCTTTCTATCTAATTTTTGCCTTTTCTTTAGGTTTATTGAACCATTTCTCCAAATCTTGAAGATTTTTTCTAGAAATCTCTATGTAATATAGTTCTTGGATCCTTCACCATACTTCCTTTGTTGCTTTTGCATATAAAGGAGAGATGTTCTTTGGATTCAATTTCATTTTCGCAAAGCATACAGTTAAGGGTTATTCTCTTGAATCTTCTCAATTTGTCCTTTATATTAAGTCTATTTTTGTAAGCTAACCACAAATTTCCATCTTCCCATAGATTGAAATTTTTATTCCAAATCTAAGAAAACCACCACACTTTTATATAATGTTCCCTCAGCAGTTCCCTATATGATGCATTAGTGTAAAGACCAAACTGAGTGCCTTTCCATATTATGAGATTCTATTTGACCATGACCAATCTAGTGTTAGAATGCTATTGGTAATTATTTTTCTAGGGAGTTGTTCTAACAGTATCATATTATCCCTTATTACCTAGCATATCTTTATATTACCTAGTATTTTTCTTCTAATTGGGTTAAAATTAGGGACCTTAATGAGTGGTCCACCCTGTACCCAATTATCCTAATAGAATAGGGTTATTCTTCCATTCCATATTTTGTAAAGGAATTGATCCTTGCTACTTATCTAAGCTTAAACAAATTAAGGAGAGTCTATGAAGTATTGTTTTGAGGATGAATGCTCCATGTGCTCTTACCATTTAGATAGTAGGCATAAAACCATTTTATCCATAATACTTCCTTGTCCTTAAATATCCTCTATGATTTCTAGATGATCAGTGCTTTACTGGTGATCCTTATAGACTTAATCCTTAGATAACCCTTAACTAGGAGCACATAATCCCCTCTAATTTACTTCGTGAATTATTTGCTTGTTTAGATCCCTTGCCTATATAAATTGCCTTATAATCTTCTTAATAGACCTAATTCTTACATAGTAAATGTGAAGACTGTTGACTACATTGTTTAATAATTAAACCTTACCAACAAAAGAGAGGGTTTGGTTGCACCAAGTAGTGATTTTTTTTGTATTTTCTCAATTAGTGGTCTGAAGTTTGCCTGTTAAGGCCTCTTAGATGATATTGGGATTCCCAAATAAGTAATGGAGTTTTCCTAATTTGTATCATTATAATAGCAAATAACTAATTAGTAAGGTCAATGGCACTAGAAGACATGTATATTAGTTATTGTCAACATCAAATAATATGTTATTGCTCTTGTTCACACTTAATATGGCATGAGGCTATAATTAAAAAATTTTGGGAAATTTGATAAATGCATAATTGACCATATTTATACCTCATATTTGATGTATTTTTGCTTGATATTTTAAACTTTTATTGTATATATGGCACTTAATTAGCTCCAACTACATTTATAGGATATGATTGCCTTCATGGACTAAAAGGAGAAATATTTAGATGAAAATGCGGTATAAAACAAAAATTTGTAGCAAGTAAGTGATATATGATCATGTATATTGTCTTATAAATCTCTTATGCTATGCAGAATCATGAATTCTGGGAATTTTAAGTATACGTGGACTAGTACACACCCGTGTATCTCTTAGAAATCCTAAATTTTACTATAAAAAGATATAAGTCGAGGAAAAATTAGAGAGTAGACTTTAAAGACTTTTAGAGGCAATTTCAAATGTAGAAATCATTTAGAAGTGGTGATTTTGTTCTAGTAAGGTGGAAAATGCGAAGAAATCATCTATAAATCCAATAGAATTCATCATCAAACTTCCACCTTGCATAAACATTCAATAAGAGATAAAGGGAGATTTAGAATAATACAATCTTTTTTCTATTCTTTTTTCTTTTTGGTTATGTTTGATTTTGTTTTTTATCTTGAGTAACTAAACATCATTAGTATCTAGGTGAGATGTTATTTTGTGCTATAACTTGTTTTGATTCTTTTTATTTAATGCAATTGTCTTGATTGATCTATTATGATTCAATTTTGTGTTTAATATATGTTCTAATAAATCTGGAATATTAGTGCATAATCTGATTTCATAACATAGAGATTGAGAAATCCTGTGTATGAATAGATCTACCGTAGTTAAAAGGAGTTGATTGCAAGCCTAGAGATAGGTCGATATAAATCCTCTAGATTAGGGTTAAACCGAATATTAGAATTCATAAATCGATAAAGTAATCTTAGTACCTTTGACCTGAATAATATCAATTAATAATTCTAAGATTAGTTGTTAGTAGTCTCAAACAATCTATTTGCATAGATAGGAATTTCCACAGTCTAATTGTTAATAAAATAATTGTACAATAAAAGGTCAATTATTTAAAGGATTTAGGGGGATTCATTGTAGCACCCCACTCCCATCAGACATTTGTGTCCGTACGTCCTTCATACATTCTACCACATGCCAGACGGAAGCGGCACACTAACTATATCACTTTCACTTAACTCATGGCATCACAAATTAAAAACATGATTATCACAATGTCTAAACCCAAATTTCCTCATATCATTCCATAAAACATGATATATAAGGTAGCATTATATAAAACATCTATCTATATACTATATCAACGACCTATCAGAGTCTATAGCTCTATCTGCAAAACATGCAACATAAATGAGGAATTACAGAAAAGTTTATTTAATTTCTTCAATCCCAACTGACCGACCTTTAAGTCGTCTCTTCTATCCAAAAGCAGTACTAGATCTCTTCTAAACTGTCTTAGAAGCTATGTCATCTCTCTCGAACCTAAAAAGTCAACATTGTAATTTTGATGAGTTCTGTGAACTCAGTGAGTTAACCATCGATGGTTCACCCATATCACATAACACATGAATTCATACAATCACATAATTGACATCATTTCATTTATCATCATGTAGCATCACAAAACACTTTATTCATCAGTTTTCACATTTTTCATTCAACCTAACTCAAAAATACATTGTAATCATTCAAATCATACATATCATGTGTATATGCGATGTTCATGAGACTCACATTTGTTTATTACTTTGTTGTGACCGAGTTCCTTTTTCACTGTCCCATACCCATTGTGGATACCGGGCTCATTAATACTGTCCTTTATCCGTTAAGGATATAGGGCTCATTTTACATAGTGAGCTAGAGACTCTTACCACATTTTAAGCTTTAAGCTCTTTTTCACTGGCAACTCTGGTCACATGTTCTTCATGCATCAAATGTCTTAGACATTCAGCGTCTGGAATCAGTACATACACATTATATAATAATTCAACACATAGGTCAACAAATAAACAATCAAAGTGAGACCATCTTTGGTTACTCACAGTTTGCTCTAGATAGCTTATTGCCTTAATGTCTAGGCAATGTTTGGATGCAATCGCTCTAATTGCTCCTCTATATCATGCAAACATACACATTTACACATTACTACTTTGCACAATCATATAAGTAAACATTTATGCACATATGTATATATGTTATTTACAATGCATGCTCAATAACAATCCTGGGTATATTTCCATAATATATATTTCATAATCAATTAACATCACCTTTCAATCATTCTTTAATATATAATACACTTTAATCACCTCATTCATCATCAACTAGGTTCATTCAGCCTAAATACCTCATATGGAAGTATCCTAGCATTGATTGGTTTATACTTCACTCAAAAGACAACTTTTTTTCTCCATAGGTCTGGCCACGACTGTGGTGTCCCTACCACGATCGTGACAAAAACTTTTAGAGCTGGCCATGATCCTGGTTCTGCTGCCAAGATCGTGAATGAAACATTTTCTAGCCAGGCCATGATCGTGGGGCAAGGGCCATTCATGACAGAAACTTATTTTGGGTGAGAGCCACGATCATGCCCTGTATTTTCTTCCTCCTTTCATACGAATTCAACATAATTCTAACACCAATTTCACACCAAAATTTCCAAATTCACTTCCTCTAATGCAATATCATTTTATACTAATTCAACTACTAATTTGATGGCATTAAACTCTCAAAACTCTACTCATTTGATTCATCATTTTCAACTAAATCTCATCATTCATGAAATCCTATCCTTTTTCCATAATATATCTCATTCATAAATATCAAACAATTCATTTTCGAAATTCGTCATTTTAAGTTGATAACCTATTCCTTTATACCCCAATTTCAGTTCAATATCATTCAACACACATCAAAATCCATGCTTGATCATAAACACAAAAAATATAACATATTCCTATACACTTTCATCATCCATTTTTTTACACATATTATACTTCATTTTTCACCTTCATTTCATTCCTAACTATCTCCTTAATTCATCTCATTTCAATACCCCATAGTACTCCTTCTTATTAGCTATAAACTTATGTTAGTTCATCTCTACAACAATTAAAGAGAAACATTTAACATACCAAGAAAACAGAACTTAAACATCCAATTACAAGTCAGAATTGTTGCACTTCTTTCTACACCATTTTTAATGATTTTTTATCCCAAAATCTTCTTTACAACCACTTATGAAAGGTTAATCATCATATATGCAAAAGCAAGACATCTAGTTGCTCATTTCATCACTCACGATTTTTGCATATATGTTTCACCACTTCATGACCATTTACACACTAAAATTTAGAACATAATTCCTTTGTTATTACACCGATGTTAAAGCACATACAAAATTTCATGATCAAATCATCAATCCCCAATCATCCATCATATTAGTTTCATTTAACACTACTAATGAAGATTAATAAACTACTTACATGATAAAACTGCAAGTTATTAAAAAAAAAACCAAGAAGCCCTAACTTCTTATGTCACACGATCATCATCTTGAAGGTGGAATAGGTTAGGTTTCTTTGTGGCAAATGAATGAGACAACAAGATGGAAGTAGCGATTAATAGATGAAAGCAAGGTGTAACATTAATGAAGGTTTGGTGAATCAAAATGGTAAAGAAGAAGAGAAAGCCACAAAGAAGATGAAAACAAGAGTTAAAATGAAAGACAATAAGGAGAGTATCTAGCAAAATGAGAAATCGTGAGAGATAAGTGGTGAGTGGTAGTGACACTTGTCACCTTCCTATGGTCCCATTTGGACCCCTTTTTAATAACTAGTCCATTTAACTCCAATTTCTATTGCAATTGTCTATAAATATCAATATAGGTTATCAACAAATCCTAATGCCATTTTCCAATTATTTCCATCAACATCCATCACTTATTTCTATTACTATTTGTCAATTGTCCTACCACTTGGCATATTTCCAAGTCCAAAATTACTCAAAATTTTAGAAATTTTCCTTAATTTCACTGACAATTCTAAATCAATACTTATGCTCACCAATTCAATTTTCAATACATATAAACTACAATTCATGTCAAAAATCACATTTATAAGTCAATTATATCCAGAAAAATGTCAATGAATGCATGTACAATCATTTTAATGTGCAAAAATAAAAATTCACCTGTGTGTGTATGCTATATTATGTATGAGCATGAAATGCACTTCTAACTTATCAATAATCTCTTATGTATAGTATTCTAGGGTTCTATCCCTTAATATGGGATAACAGGATGTTACATTTATATCCTAAATACTAATTCTTGATATTGATTATTTCTAATTGATTTCTTTATTTTTTTGCTTAATATTGTTTCCTATTTATTTTAATTGTTTAATTTTTTCTTTATTAAAAACCAAAATCAAAATTTTAGACTAGATAATAGGATAATGGTAATTACTAGTATTCATTGTCTTTGTGGGATTCGATCGTACTTGCTAGTACTAGATACAGCTATGCTATGCACTTATGGATAAATTAATATTGGTATAGAAATAAACCAATTAAGTTTTTAGTGTTATTTTCAAGGACATTAATATTAAAAAACTTAATTTTATTAATCTAGTCATTACTTTATTTTATTCTTGTTTTTATTTTACATTATTTTATTATTTTATTATCTTTATTTTTAGAATTAGATTCCTAGGCTGTTTAGCTAGTACATCTAAAAGCATATTAGACATAGATCTAAAAATTAAAAGAGCAATGCAAGAGAATTAACTGGGGAGTTTAAGCTAGACCATCGAATATAAGTACTGGAAGGTCATGTAAAATAAAATAATCATACAATGTGGCCAACCAACCTCCTACCATATTCGACTATACTAGCCCAGACTTGACTGCTGCAAAATCAAGTATAATGGGATCAACTGTTCAAGTAAACAACTTCAAGATCAAACCCAGCATCATTTAGATGGTGCAATAGTCAATACAGTTTGATGGAATTTGGGACGAAGACCCTAACATGCATATCTCTAACTTTCTAGAGATCTATGATGCGTTTAAAATAAATCCAGTTAATGATGACACCATCAGACTGCTTCTATTTCCATTATCTCTAAGAGGAAAGGTTAAGTAGTGGCTAAATTCCATACGACATTCGTCTCTAACTTGATGGGAATAAATGGTGGAAAATTTTTTACTGAAGTACTTTCCCCTTGTAAAGAGTGCTAATTTGAGGAATGAAATCTCCTAAGTTGAAGGTGAATCATTGTATAACATATGGGAGAGGGATTCAAGGAGAAGTTTAGATGATGTCTATATCACAAAATACCCCTGTGAATGCAAATCTAAACCTTTTATAGTGGGTTAAGTTAGAGCATAAGGTAGTCTACAAATACAGCAGCTAGAGGGACGTTAAGTAACAAAACACCTAAATCAGCCTAAGAGTTGATAGAGGATATGGTCACGAATAACTACCAATGGTGCTTAGCTAGGGCACGAACCAATAGAGCAGTTGGAGTTAACGAAGTAGATGTAATGACGCAATTGGCAATCTAAGTGAAAGCCCTAAGCAAGAAGATGGATAAACTAACTATGGCTCCACAAGGAAGGGTGATGCATTGTGAAGCGTACGGGTTCAATCACCAAGGATAAGAATGTCAATCACTTTAGATTAAGCATGTGGATTGTTTGGGGACTGCTCCGAGACCCTAACATAATCCCTATAGTAGTACTTACAATCTTGGATAGGAGAATCACCTCAAATTTTCATGGGGAATTTAGGGGTAAGAAAAAAACAACCCTCCAACTAGATTTTAACAACAAGCATCATAGCCTAAGAAGCCTAGTATGGATGATCTAATCATGGAATTCATTCAAGAATTAAAGAGAAAAATCAGCAAATGGAGTCATCCATACGTAACTTGGATGTTTAAATCGACCAACTTGTAAAGTCAGTGGCAAAGAGACCAAAGGGGACTTTGTTGAGAACAACAGAAACAAATCCTAAAGAAAGAATAATGGCAGTCAGCTAAAGGTTTAAGAGAAAGATCCAAGAAGAGAAGGAAGTGACTATTGAGAGTTACTCGAAGGTTGATGGTGGACAACACCTGAAGAGAGTCAAGGAGTATCGACCTATAATTCCATATCCTATCATAGCAAAGAGAAATTCATTGGAGGTAGAGTTAGATAAAGTCCTTGAACTTTTAAAACAATTGTAGAATGAATTTCCTTGTATTGAACCTCTTTTGCAGGAACCAAAGAGTAAAGAATCTTTAAAAGAGATATCATCACACAAGGAGGAACCAATGATGTTAGAGACTATAGTGTTAAGTAAGGAGCGCTTAACTAAGAAGACCAAACTATCTGGGAAGCAAAATGACCCAGGGAGCTTTTATATCCCTTTTACTATAGGTCGTTTAAAAGTAGATAAGGCTCTAGTTGATCAAGGGGCCAGAATAAATATAATGCCTTACACTTTATTTAAGAAAATAGGAATAGGGGAAGTTAAACTGGCTAGGATATGTTCAAATAGATGATAAAACATTAAAACATCCTAGGGGAATCATAAAAGATGTACCAGTTAAGGTCGATAGGTTCACATTCCCAACTAATTTTATAATTCTTAATATATAGGAGGATTCATAAATACCTTTAATCCTCGGATGACCTTTCCCAACAACTATCAAGTAAATTATAGATGTTGACAAAGGCATGTTAACTTTAAAGGTAGGGGATGAAGAGGTTATCTTTATAGTCTCTGATGCCAGAAACAATTCTCTTGAATTTTTTTGATGTTATTGAGGCTAATGAGTCTTATCAAGGTGTTTTGTAGGACTCTACACGTAAGGATCTACCAGAACTATTACAATTCAAGGGAACAAATCAAAGGAGAAATGTGACAAAAAATGTAAAATGGTAGTCCACTCGTCGGTTATAGACCTATGGTAAAGCTACAAGAACAAAATTTAAATAAGCCACCTTAAGCAAAAAAAAAAAGGTATGTTAAGCTAACAACAATAAAGAAGTGCTGCATGGGAAGCAACCCATGAGTTAGTTTTAGTTTTATTTCAGTTTTGATATCATCTTGTTTTAGCTTTCATATTAGTACAGGTTTTAATTAACTAAAATTTTTGGAGTGTTTTAGGATAAAAAATTTAATTAAGCATCTTGGAAAGAATTGTGTATAATTGTGACACTAAGGGATGCGTGTTATGAGTTATAATGTAAAGTTAAAAAAAATTCATGTTTGAGCATAAATTTTTAAAGTTGCACACACTTACAGATAATTACACGCTCTTTGGGCACTCTCGTGTAATGTTACACATTTTGATACATGCTTGTGTACCAAACTAGGTAACTCTAGAAAAAGCTATAATTCAGTGACATACATGGTTTGATAGACGGTCGTGTATCAAACCGTGTGCCTTTGCGATACACTTTAAAAAGCCCTAAACGTTCAAAATATTTCATTCCTTCTTCTATTTTTTCTCAAACCTTCGCTACCCTTCTTTCTTCAATTCCAATCTTGTCTAATTTTTAGCCAATCCAAGGACATGCAAGTAAGTAATTCTTTCAATTTCACTTGTTTATACTTATTTGTTTACATGTTTTGTTTTATTTTGTTGATTTGGCTTTAAAATGCTTAAATTGAGAAATTGGAGATTTATGAAAATTTTTGTGATTTATTGTCTAATTATTGTTTGATAGTTGGTTATTTCTAATACCTAATTGATTTCATGGCTTCATTTGAAAAATTGCACCAAATTTGGGTGAAAATTTTACTTAAATTGCATTGACTTGCGATTTTTTCTCACTTTGTTTTTTAATTGTGATATTTTTGCATTTGATTAGGTTAATTAATTATTTTCGATGTTACTTAGCATTGGGTTTGTGTTTAATTGCATGGATTTGGTTTTTAATTTTGTCAATTTCGTGTAACTAGTAATTTAGGGTTTTTAATTTCAATTTTAGGGTTAGAATTATAATTTAACAACCAAGTTAGTTTAATTCGATAACTATAATATTTCTAATTTTAAATTTGAGATTAATTAGTTTGTTAGTTGATTTTCAAAGTAAAGTTATTTAATTGTTTATTTGTGTTTACTTATTAATTATTTCTTTGTGTTAAGTTTTCCAAAAAATATAGTTTAAATGTAGGGAGAAGCATATCTTTGTAATTTATATGTTAATTTTCTCAAACTTATTAAAAGTTGTAGGTGAAATGACAAGATCACGGTGTAAAAAGGAGATCCCAAGGAAGAGACAATGAGGCAAAAGATATTCCATTATAGTCCAACCCGTTGGGTAGCCATAAATGCTACTGTTTAATGCCGAGGCCTAGGAGGAACAATATCAATAGCTAAAGGATAAGAAGTTCAATGCAAGTAGATACATTGACTTGGAGGCACTAGATTAGATTGACTTAGCCCAACAAGTTTGAGAGCTCAAAGACATTAGCATATGGTTTCGATTCTTTGACATTATGGAAACTTCATAATGGGAGCTTACCTTAAAGTTCCTCTCCATACTCTTGAGAAAGGATGTATGATGATGATTATCTGAGTACAATCCAATTTCAAATGATAGGGGAAATGTACCAGATGACCTACATAATGTTGTTCTTCACGATGGGTATTTATAACTGGGAGTACGTGGAGACACCAAAGTATCTTGCATTACGAAAAATTTTTTATATGGATTATCTCCTTGACACTTTTGCAGTAAGATTAGTATTAAAGATGACTATGACCTAACCAAGTCAAAAGTTTCAACCTTGTGCTATCCAATGCTCATATACATCCATGGAACTTTGATCCATATGCTGACTAGTTGAGGAGAAAGATAGGGCGTCTTTACGAATGTGGATGTATATTACCTTTGGAGCATGAGTGATTGGAAGTAAATTTACCTAGGACATGAACTTGTTTAATTTAGCAGGCGTTAGAGTGAAGACAGGAAGGTTGACATAATTTGTCTTAGACCTTATGTGAACTGAATGGCATGATAGATGGGTCTATCAGATTACTTACTATCGATGCGGCATATGATGACTATGGTAGCATTTAATCTAGCAGTGTTGTAAAACATGTATATGGTATGTCGACGTTGAGGTCCCACAGGAGATATTTAAATACTTATTAAGGAATGTGACGAGCCAGCAGTGTTAGGTGGAGATAAAGTAGAGCAACCTACTGAAAGGAAAGATTCCATTCTAGAGTTTAATATCTTGAGAGGTCCCAAAACTAGGTTGCATAGTCTTGTATAGTGGAAGATAGCCTTATGAGAGAAATTAGTGGATCAACTTGTGGGAACTCAGTGGACATTCTGATTTTAGCAGGCCAAACTTCTAAAGCACGTAAGTGATAGGAACTTAATTGATTATGAATTTATTCCATAATACTTAGTGATTAATGACATAAAATTTCTTAAGATACTTACTTTGACTCATATGTAATTTTAGGCACAATTCAGAAACAAAGAAGTTAAAGTGAGTCAAAAGCATGATATTTCGACCATTTTTTGAAGATGAATTTTCACTTGTCTTAATGGAGCAAGAAGAAGAAAATTAAAATAAAATAAAGACAAGAAAAATGGAAACATAAAGAAGAAGAATCAAAGTTGCAAATGGCTATGCATGTTTCCATGCAACTACGTGAATTTAATGGTCCATAAATAAAACAATTAGAGAAAGAAATAGCATGAAATGCTACCAACATGAAAAACAAAAGAATATCGAAGTGGCAGTAGTCCATGACAAGGAGCTGTCCACTCTAAAGAAGCAATGCAGTTGTTGGTGAGTAGTAAAAAACAACATAGCCGTGAACAGGATAAATGACGTAACAACGTAGTAAGTGGACAACTAGCCAAGTAAAACGATGCAGCATAATGAAAAGTAAGAGTAACAAAGTGCATCGCCCAAAGGAAAAACACTTAAGAGTGTCAAGGGCTTTAAATTAATGAGAAGTAAAGTGGACCAAAAATTAAATAGGGAATGAGAACAGTAGTGTAGAGTAGTAAATAGGGAGGCGTTCTTAGAAGAGGAACTTTCGGCTGAAGCAAAAATAAAAAATAAATAGGTGTTTTGGATTGAATCAAGTGGAACTTTGGGAGCTTCGAGAGAGCATGAAGATGGAGTTAAACTCTCTGTCATGAAGAGAGGCAGCTTGTCGATGCTGATTTGGAGGTGACATCAATGCCAATAACCTGTTTAAGCACTCTTTCTATGATTTAGTTGTTTCTTTCTCTCATTAGAAATTGATTGTATTATCCTGTGTTAATTGATTTAGGTTTGGTGTATGGATAATCGTATTCTCTTTATCGTTCGATTATTTATGTATAAACCCATTGGGTATTTTGAAAAGATGATTTTAATTCATTCATTAGATCATTTCTTTACAACCCATTGCAAGAATTTCGATGTAATTCGTAATTGTTATATTTGAAATTCATGTGTAGCGAATAATAATTAGTAATCATTAAGGATATCATAACCTATGTTAAATGACACATCGTATGTGATCATTGCCTTGATTAATCAATTTTCCTAATTTATAATGCTACTTCTTAATTGAATCTAAAGATCGTATCCTAGGTTATTTGCTGCTTAGGTTTAATTAATGATCGTATCTTGATTAAACAGTACCTAAGGGAAAACTTAGGTTAATTATTAACCCACAATTAATAGTTACTATGAGAGGTTAGAAAATGGCAAATCATTGAAATTTGTTTAATTAGGGTATAGGTTGAGATTGAACCAATATATTTTCTTTAATTTTTTTTTGATTTAGTTAGTTTTATTTTATTTTCTTATTTATAAAATCAAAACCCCTAACCTAAACACCAATTAGTTTCATTTCAACAACTTTGCACAAAGTCTCTGTAGGATCAACCTAGACTCGCCATTGCTGCAATAGTAGGTCTAGTTTATTTTGACTGCAGTTACAACGCATTATTAATTTTGACATTGTTACCGGGGAGTGTGGTGTTTTAGTTTTAGTTTTTGATTTTGATTTTGATTTTAATTTGTGTTTTGTACATATTTTTTTTTAACTAGTTTCTTTTCAGTTATTTCTTGATCTTTTCACATTGTTTTGGTATTTGTGTGAAAAAATTTGACATGGATAAAAATAATTTCTTTTATAACTCTTATTCTCAATCCTATAACCAAGGTTGGATTGACCAACTTAACTTTGGGTATGGATAGGATAACCATCAAAATTATTTCCATGATAATTTGCAGGAAGCAAAGCAATTCCCATACAGACTAGAAGCTTCCTTTCATGACTCCAATCCATCTCTGGAAGAGTTGATTAATAATGTGAACTCTAATACTTTGCAATTACAGTAGAATACTCTACGATTCCAGCAGGATGGAGGGTAATTTTCATAAAATACATGGTCTAGCGCCTAAGATTCAGAGAGACAACACAACTCATGTACATCTCTAGAAGAATTGCTTAATATTATGGTGGCTAACAATCTTCAGATTCAACAGACTATATAACAGTTCCAACAGAATATGCAACAGCTGTTTTAGCAAGTTGTACAACAAATCTAACAGGATACTCTACAATTCCAGTAAGACATGTTGCCTCGATAGGGAGATATCACTTATATAGAACCACAAAGCAAAGAGAAGTAATGAGGAGCTTGAGAATTTTGAAAAAAATAGTTAAGGAATTCCTTATATGGAAGAAGCAGAGAAGGAGCTCGAAGGAGAAAAAGACATATCTTTTATCTTGAAGGTAAGTACGGAGTTTATAACTATGGTTAAGAAAAAAAAGGTTAAGAGACATTCGACATATTTCCAGTATGTCGGAATTCATTAGACATTAAGTGTCTGAAGATAGAGAAGATGTTGAATATGACAGATCATTAACTAAGACCCTATCCTGAAGAACCTCACGGGGAGGAGCTGCATGTGACACCTAAAGACCACAAATTTGTGATATGGGAAGGAAACGTGGAATCGAGCCAGCGACCCTAAACAAAGACACTTCTTGGGAGGCAACTCAAGGGAAGTTAAATTTCTTTTCTTTAAATTTTTGCATTTCTTTTTTATATGCATGTGTGTTTTAAGTTAGTTTATTTCTTGCTTGTTTTATGTTTTCAATCAAAATGAGAGAAAGAATAAAACAAATAAAAAAACATTTTTCATTTTTTTTGCTTTTAGGATTATAGTCATTATTAAAGTGTGAGTTGACTAAAGAATTTCATAGTAACTTTGGCATGTATTTTTACTCTTGTGATTGGTCAATATGCATTATCTTTAGAAGAGTAGTGCCTAGTGGTAGGCAAAGCCAGTAAGATTTTGGGCCTTATTAGATTGACACATCTATATCGACTTATTGTCTTTTGTTTATATATGACTTTTATGACATGTACATCTTGATTTTGCTTTGTTTTTCTATTCAAGACCATATTTTTATCACAGGCATTAACATGGAAATGATTAGACATTTTTTGTTTCATAACCTACATTAGTCAAATAATCTACCTTATTGATATGATTTTCCCTTGTTAAGCCCTCTTGAGCTTTATTTTCCTTTTCTTAGAGTATTAACCACATTACATGCTTTAACCCTAACCAAATGTCCTTCACAAGCCTTGCTAGTGGAAAATTTGTTGATTATTGAGCTTGTGGATATACAAAAGTATAAGTATGGGGCTGTACATATGTGTGGGTTAGTTATATGGTTGGGATGCTATTTTATGTCTTATCATTGAAATTCCCATATTGATGTAGTTTCTTTTAATTTTCATAAAAAAAGAGAAAGGCAAAAGAAAAGAAAAGAATAGAATAGAAAAAGAAAGAAATAAAGAAAAAGAAAAAATGTTTAAATAAATTTTTTACGGAGGAAGTGCAAATGTATTGAAAAGTTGTTTATGATTAATGCATCCTCCTAAAGTTGTATTAAATGGATTATTTGAGTATGTTGGATATGAGGTGGATATTGCTTTCAAGGGTCGCTCCCTATAATTACAAAACTCTTGTTTATGATCAACTTTTGTGAGTGATCCCATTTGATTAGTTATGTTTCATGTGGTCTGTGTATGAAAGCTTCAATTTGAGTTTTGAAACATTGTTTTTGCATTCATCATAGTTGATGTACACAATTGTGAGGGAATGTTACTTTTTGCACTTGATGTCACATTGAGTGTTGCTTTGTTTCATTAGTTTTAATGGCTTTCATGCTACTTGAACTAAATACATCTCACCCTACCTTTACCTACATTACAACCTTGAAAAGTCCTTTGATCCATGATTTTGCATGTGAACCTTAGTTATGGAGAAATGAAATCATATGCAAAGTTGTGGAATGACATGATAATGAATGGTTTTGAGCGTACCCATGAACATATCTTATTTAAACACATTTTCCAAGTCCACCTCTAGATTACTAAGTTTCTAAGGGTGATGAACGATGATTAATCATGAGTAGAAGCTTTGAATGTTGAGTTATTGCTATGATTTTTTAAAGTCATTCATCTTTGTTTATGATTATGTATTCTTAGAAAATATGGAAATTGAGTAAATGTTTTTAGGTCTATAAGGTTAAATTTGATGTTTTATCCGAGGATGGCCAAAAGCTAAGTGTGGGGGAAATTAATAAATGCTTAATTGATTATGAATTTATTATATAACACTTAGTGATTAATGACATAAAATTTCTTAAGATACTTTGACTCATATGTGATTTTAGGCACAATTCGGAAGCATAAAAATTAAAATGAGTTCAAAGCATGATATTTGGGCCATTTTTGAAAATTAATTTTCACTTGTAATCTTGGAGCAAGAAGAAGAAAATTAATCGAAAATAAAGATAAGAAAAAGACAAGAAAAATGAAAACATAAAGAAGAAGATCAAAGTTGTAAATGGTTGTGCATGTTGATGCCATGCAATTATGTGAATTTAATGTTCTATAAATAAAACAGTTAAAGAAAGAAACAACATGAAATGCCAGTAGGATGGACAAAGAAGAACGCTAAAATGACAGCAATCCACGCCAAAGAACCAATGCAGAAACTGGTGAGTAGCCAAAAACGATGCAATAGAGGACAGGAGAAACAATGTAGCAAAGTAGTAGGTGGACAACTAGCCAAGTAAAATGACGTATCGTAATGGAAAGTAAGAACAGCAAAACGAAAAGCCTAAAGGAACAAACACAATTGTTGCGAGGGTTTTAAAGAAGTGAATAGTAAAGTGGACTAAAAATTAAAAGGAATGAGAATAGTAGCATAAAGTAGCAAGTAAGGAGGAGTTCTTAGAAAAGGAACTTTCGGAAATAGAGAATAAATGGGTGTTTTAGGTTGAATCAAATGAGAACTTTGGGAGCTTCAGGAGAGCATGAAGATGGAGGTAAGCTTTCCACCGTGAGGAGACCCATAGAGGTGTAGCTTCCTAATGCCAATTCGGATGCGACATCGACGCCAATGGCCCTATTAAGCACTCTTTCTTTGTTTTACTTGTTTCTGTCTCTTATTAGAAATTGATTGTGTTATCCTACGTTAATTGATTTGAGTTTTGTGTATGGATAATTGTATTCTCATTATCGTTCGATTATTTATGTATGAACACATTAGATATTGTGAAAAGATGATTTTAATGCATTCATTGGATCGTTTCTTTGCAACCCATCACTAGAATTTCGATATAATCCGTAATTTTTATATTTGAGAATGACAAATCATTGAAATATGTTTAATTAGAGTCTAGGTCGAGATTGAATCAAAGAACTAGGTCCCTACTAAATTCATTGCTTTCTTCATTTTCATATGTTTTCTTTAATTTGTTTTCATTAGGTTAGTTTTATTTTATTTTCTTATTTCTAAAATCAAAACCCCTAACCTAAACACCAATTAATTTCATTTCAATAACTTTACACACACTCTCTGTGGGATCGACCTAGACTTACCACTGCTACAGTAATAGGTCTAGTTATTTTGACTAATGTTACGACACGCTGTCAGTATGATGGTTGTAGACATTAGTTGCATGGTTAGGTAAGCTGTATTCTAGAGTTAGATAAATGGGAAAGCTGATGCTCTTAATATCAAGTAGTCTAGACATTGATTTCTGACCTCCACCATCTGTCGAGGGCACTTCCTCTGCGGCTTCACTGCTTGATCAGGATCATCACCATGAGAAACCTCCTTTATTGGGCCTGTTATGATCACAGGATACAAGCAATGCTTAGTTTTATATAGTCTTTCTTTTTATTTAATCTTTGTGTATATTTCTTATTCTCTTTCCAATAATTATTTTGTTTCTATAACATTATTGCTAATGATGTTCATATTTCTTAATTTTAATTTTGTGATTTTTATTTCATTTTTTAATCCTTTTTTCTTTATATTTATAAGGATGTAGTCTAATATTAGATGGATCATAATTTAGAAAATAGTCATATTTAGGAAAGTACCACTAAACCTTCTAATTTATTATATATACTTATATTGTTTACATTGGGGGCAATGTACAACTTTAAGTATATAGAAAAGGTTAATGAATTTTTAATGGTTTCTTTAAGCCAATTATAATCTTGGTTACAAAATTTTATAAAATAATATCTTGACTTAGTTGTAATATATCCATAAATACTTGAAATCATCATTGAGTATTGATTTGAATTAGTATGCAAAAGGATAAGAGATAAATTAAAATTACTTTTATAAGTCATTTTTATTAATTGTTGAGATAGTCAAAATGAATGATATTGCATATTATTTACACATAACATAAATACCCATCTTTTTTTTTTAGCTTTTGAGCATAAGAGTGAAATTTTCAAAATTTTTAAGCTCTTTTATTTCTTTCATATGTTAACTCGTGCATAGTTAAACAATTATAGAACTTGCTTTTATTACACATATTGAGATCACATTTGTTAAATTAGAATCATTGAAGTGATAAAGGCAATTAGATTTAACAATTTGTTTTAGCCTATTTCTTTGGTAATTACCTTACCATAAAATTATCCTTTAGGAATAAACAAGTTAAGCCTTAGCCCTTTTCATTGTTTAAACCCAAATATTAACCTTTATCCTATTTTAAAATCTTTTTTGTTATTTTATACCCTGAAGGTTATTTGTATTACTTTTTTGTTTGAAACTTAAAAATCTTAAAAGGTTCATTATTTCTTTAATTGTGGCACTAAATGCTTGAAATTGTTTTGATTTTAAAAAAATGAGCATAAGCAAAATTGTGAATAAGTATATGATACTATGGAGTTAAAATAATAGGACTAGTGTATATTTGTAAACAAGTTTCTTTTAATTTATGTTTAATAAATTTCTTCAGTTCAACCCTTTTTATTATCCTAACTATACCCTACCTAAACCTATTAGAACCTGTATAAATACCTTTTTATTTTTATTTCTAGTTTATACATAAGTGGTTGAGATGTAATAATATTGCAGGTTTATGGTAAGAGTTCTACTTTGCATTGATTTAAGAGTTTTGATGTTTTTCACCCTAAATACTTAATTACATTGAGTGAAATCTTAGTGAGGGTGTAAAGGTTTATGTTTTTTATTTCAATGCGAGTATTAATACGATTACTATTAATACTTAGGAAGTTAATTTTAGGATAACTTGGCTCTAAAAGTATGTTAATTTGATTAATATGACATGATGATTTATAGGATGAATGAACAGGTTATTATTAACGATATATAAATGTTGTAAGATTTATAATTTCGATTATAGTTTGCTTGAGGATAAGCAAAAGTTTAAATGTGGGGATTTTTGATAGATATATAATTGATCATATTTATTCATTATATTCGATGTATTTTTGTTTGATATTTTATATTTTTATGATAGATGTGATAGTTAATTCATCTAAGTGCATTTAAAGGATATGATTGTCTTTCTGGACTAAAAGGAGAAGAATTTAGGTGAAAAGGCAACACAAAACAAAGATTTGCATCAAATAAGAGATATGCGGCCATATGTATGGTCATGTAAGTCTCTTAGATTGTGCAAAGCCACAAATTCTACAGATTTTTTAGACATGAGTTGAGAAAAAACTAAAGTACAAACTTTTAAAGGCGACTCCAGACATAGAAATTGTTTAGAAAGGGCAATTTTGATCCAAATAGGTGAAAAACATGAATAAATCATTGATAGATCTAATAGAATTCATCATCAAACCTCTACCTTGCATAAAATTTCAATAGGAGATAAAGGGAGATTTAAAATAATGAATTTTTTGTTTCCATTCATTTTTCTTTCTGTTTATGTTTGATTTCTTGTTTTATCATATGTAACTAAACATTTTTAGTGTTTAGGTAAGATGAATCCTAGTTTGTGCTATAACATATTTTGATTCTTTTATTTAATGCAATTTTTTTATGTATTGTGATTCAATTATGTGTTTAAGACATGTTCTAATATATTCAGAATATTAATGCATAATTTAATTTCATAACATAAAGATTGACAAATACTGTGTATGAATAGATCTATCGTAACTTGAGTTGATTGCAAACCTAGAGATAGGTCAACATAAATCCTTTAGATTAGGGTCAAACTTAATAGCGAAGTTCACAAATCTGTAAAGCAATCTTAGTACCTTTAACTTGAGTAATATCAATTGATAATTCTAAGATTAGTTGTTAGTAGTCTCAAGTGAATTATTATCGTACGATAGAAATTTCCATGGTCTAATAGTTAATAAAGCAATTACATAATAAAAGGTCAATTATTTAAGGGTTTTGGGGATATTCATAACCAAGACACTAATTATTGATATTGATTATTTGCAAGTGAATTGTTTATTTTCTACTTAATATATTTTTGCCTATTTATTTTAATTGTTTAAATATATTTTATTTATTAAAAACCAAAATTAAATTCGTAGACGAGATAATAGGATAATGATAATTATTAACATTCATTGTCTTCGTGGGATTCGATTCATACTTGCTAGTACTAGCTACAACTACGTCATGCACTTGCAAATAAATTAATATTGACAAACAAAAATTAGTCAACCGAAATTAATAAATAATATATTAAAAATTAACTATAAATAAAAAATTATATGATACAATTTATTATCCTTTTAGTGTAATGGAATGTATTTACGTATTAATGAAAATAGGATTTAATACAACGTAAAATGTTTTTCTAAGAAAATCAAAATTAAAATAAGTTTTTTGTTAAATACTGAAGGCATTTGGATATAGTCTAATTAAACACAGAGCATTACACCATTGAATATTTATTAAATTATTATAAAGAAAAATATTATTACACTAAATGAGGTTTTAATCCAAAATTTTTATGATAATAAAATTTGATATTAACGAATTTACTTTTGAATATATCACAACTCAATGACCATGGAATCAAGTAATGCATAAAAGATCAAGTTCAATGGAAGGGAAAAATAATAAAATAATCACGTTGAATCATTTAAATTAATTTTAATTGGACTTTTAAAATGGTTTTATGTCTGTCTAATATAAGTTCCTTTTAAAGGGTTGAAATTGAAATTCTGAAAAACTTGAGAGAATTTAAAATTTATGTTGCCAAAGGTTATGTGTATAGAGAAAAAAATTGGCACTTTTCTTTGCTTTTCATGACATTGATTATAAATTTAGTAAGTTAATACATCAATGAAAGCTAACTTTGGTTAACCAAAGGTGGTATGTCAATAAACCAAATTATAGTGAACAGTATATTGTTTAGTTTTTAAAAGTTATAGAAAGGGATTTTCTTATTTCCTAACATCATAGAAAATTTGATTGATTGATGAAGCATATTGGTCAATCTGGTAAGAGCCAAAATACAAGTAATTTACTTCACCTTTTTGTTTAATTATAGATTTCAATTGGATCATTCTATTAAACATTTTTCCAATAAAATGGGACATTGATTGAGGCATCCATTAAGCAAGCATATCAAAAAAATTGATTTTTATTATGACTATTTTATGTGAATAATAGATATTTAAATATATATTTGATATTAATAGACCATGACTAAATTAAAGGAAGAGCTTATGGAATATAAGGGACATTATAACTCTTAGAGTCTATCAAAGAACATTTAATGGATGTTTGTAATATATAAACAATATTGAGCCTCGATTTATTGGTATGGGCATGAAAGGCAATCTTTGAATTATATATGGTAATGCTTGTGTACCAAATATAGAGAACTGTGGTATAAACTTACCATAAGTTCCTTTTTACTTTGAATAAGAGTTATAAAAGGTCATCTTCACTTATGAAAAAGTAAGAAAATTTAAGGGTTCCTCTTTACCTATGACAAAAAATATGTCATATTTCTCCTCACTTATTAAAGAACAATGATAGTAATTCTTATCTTAAGCTTCGAGATTGGATGTAGGCCAATGGTTAGTTGGCCAAATCATTAAATATTTGTCATTTTACTCTCTTTTCCTATTATTTCTTAATATTTCTATATGATTTTTTTATAACGATTCATTAGTTAGACAATTTATTCATTAAGTTCTAAAATCATAAAACATTTCATAAGCACAATCCTTCCCCTTTAGTGACCCATCTAGGGAGCAATAATTTATACAAGGGTACATTTGATTCATTAAATATATAATTGTCACCAAATTTGAGTTAGGTTAGGATTACTAGCACATTTTTCATTCACTCACTATTGAGAGAATTAATTTATAATTAGACCATTATTCTTTGATGGCAATAATTACCTATATTAGGTAACTACAATGAAACACTTACTGTTGGTTAAAATATTTAACCTTTGAGGAGTCATAGAGAAATGAACTTATGTTCTAATGAAACTATAGTTTTAGACATAGTGAAGACTTAGTTACTGATGGATATAAGTGAGTCAAACCCAATGATAGGAGATTCACTATATTAACTAACAAAATAATGCATATTATATTTTATTCTGTTATTATAATTCAGTTCAATGAGGCATCAACGTGAGAAACCATCATGAGATAAAAAGCTTAAAATTAAACATAAGGATACCAATCTAGTGAAAGAAAGAAAATTTGAACATGTTAATATACTACTATAATCTATTTCATATAGAAAAATGAGTCCATTTATAATGTATATGATTACTTCATTTATATTATTAATGTTTTAAAGTTATTAATAAGATTTATACTAACATTGAAATTGGTGACAAAATTTATTAGGTCTTTAACAGAGGAAGGCAAAAGATTATCACCATACAAGAAACTAAAATTCAAACACATTGCTATTCAATGAGGTAGTAGGATGTTCGTCACTAGTGAAATGCAAAAAAAGTGAATTACATGATGAGGAACTGGCTCCAATAAGGAAGGGCGCATTTATAAGGTCTCAAAAATGAAATAAGTGATTAAGAAGGGAGCTCCCTATTGATATCTTATTGCGTCTATTATTCTACTATAAGACTACATGCAAGTGGACCTATCGTTTTACACTATTCTAGTGATGAGTAGAGGTCAATCTAATAAAGAAAGGAATAAGCACTACATTTAATTGTACTATTATTATCTAATTAATAACAAAGTAATAGTCAATTGATTGAAACTAAGATAAATTAAACTAATACATCAAATTACTACTAAAAGTAATATTATAAGTAATCAAAAAGAATAATCAAATAATTATAACTTCTAGATCAAATTTCTCCTAATGTCATCTTATACCCTTGATTCAGTTATTTAGAGATTCTATTATTTAGACCGATAAGATTTTCATTAAGTGACATCTTATACCCTTGATTCAGTTATTTAGAGATTTTATTATTTAGA
>JAOTJB010002090.1:0-11899 GCA_027123815.1 Erythroxylum minutifolium | reverse complement strand
GGTCTATGCATCTTCTAAATCATGAAGAAAGGAGATTATATAGGATTCTGAGGGATGAGAAGTCAGAACCATATTCACTGAAGATGACTAAAGATTGGTACACTATCTACCCAGCTACGAGTAAAACATTGATCAAGATTGTACCTGACATACAACCTAGAGCTTCAAACATTATACGCAATGTTGAAAAAGGGAAACAGAAGATGTACCCTGAAAGAGCAACTGGTGACCTGACTGAAGAACAGATACATGAAGCACTGAGAAACATAGATGAAGCATGTAATGCAGAACCATCACGAGGGATCTATATTTCACATCACATCTCAAAAGCATCAGAAAGTAATTGTGAACGCTTCACCACAGATGTAAGTTCTCAGGTAGTTGGAAGAGTGACTAAAGGACAGTACAAAACTATTGAGGTTGGAGGTATGTTTGTCAATTAGCGACTTTTGTGCATCTGATCATGCACTTTAGACCTTTGAGTTTTATACCCTCACTTAAAGATGTCCTTCACCTTCTTGAAAAAACTATTCCAAAGCTACCTAGACTTGATGACCTTGATCTCCCAGAAGGAAAGCAATTCTTCAAACCTCCTATTTTGAAAATAATAGTCCTAGATGTCTTATCCTCAAAAATAGCTATTGCTACAAACTTCTATCCATCAGAAGAAGTGAGACATTCTGAGTAGTGTAGTCAGGAAGCCTTAGTGAAGCAGATTGAATAAATTAATACTAAGGTTGATGATCTATAAGACTCAGTGGATGATCTATAAAGCTCAGTGAATGATCTACGAGACTCAGTTGGTGATCTACATGAGGACTTAGCTTATTTACGAGGTACAACAGAAGTAGACCTTAAGTTGATCAGAACAGATATGCAGTATATGTTTTCTGAAATAATGAAGCATCTGAGGTAATCTTTTTGATTAATAAAAAAATAGGGGGAGAAAAGAAGAGAAAAAAAGGAGATAGGGGGAGCCAAGATTAGAGAAAAGAAAAAAGGGGGAGATAAGATTAAAGAAGAAAAATAGAAGAAAAGAAGAAGATAACATGTATATATGTATTTTCGATTATTGTCTTCTTATTCTTTGTTTGTTGTCGTCTTATTCATTTGTTGTTTTCTTATTCATCAAATGAATAAAAATTCATTCACTTTGATTTGTCTAAAATTATGATTATTTGTTATCATAAAAAAGGGGGAGATTGTTAAGTCAAGAGGACTTTATGATGATTAATTTTGATGACAATCAAATAATAATAATGTTAGAAGAAAATAAACGTTTTTAACAAGTGTGTTAAGTGTGGAGACAAAGTACAGAACACAAACACAGATGGAAACATAGACGTAAAGATAGACACAGACGCAAGATGGACGCAAAGACTATATAGCCGCAGACGCAGACGCAAAGTCAATATAAACACAGATGTAGATGCAAAATCAATATAGACGCAGACGCAGACGCAAAGTCAATATAGACGTAGACGCAAACAAAAAGTCAATATAGTCACAGATGCAGACGTAAAGCCAATATAGATGCAGATACAAACGCAAATTCAATATAGACGCAGACACAGATGCAAAGACAATACAGACGCAGACGCAAAGGCAATACAGATGCAAAGAAGACATAGACGATACCATGAAGATACATTAGCACATCATAACAGTTATTCAGTTAGAGTTAGTTATAGAACTTAAATAAATCACGGTTATCAAGAATCAAGAAGTGGTTATCAAAGATCAAGAAGCAGTTACAGATGAAAGCTATAAATAATAGTTATAGTCGAAGATGCTACAATCTTCGAAAAGTTAAAAAATTAGACAATCTGAGAGAAAATTCTTACAATGCGTACTTAAAAACAGTGCTCACAATCTTTTTCTAATGAGAGAAAGGAATGGCTAATAGCCTGGAGAGGCTAAGATAGCTGAATGAATACTTTGTAAGAGACCTGAAGTGGCTCTGAAAGGGAAAAAAGAATACTTGTAATCATTTGGAGAATAGTGAAACACTTAGACGAACTTTGAGGACTGGACGTAGCCTACGGTTTGGGGTGAACCAGTATAAAAATCACAATGTCTATTCTCTATTCTTTACTTTAGTTTATTTTGATGTTAAACAATTATATAGAAATTAATTTGCAATTTAATTACGTAATAACTTTGTGATATCTTTAATTTTTAACAAGAAAGAGAAGTTCTTAACAAGATCTTATATTCAAAAGGCATACACCATTCAACCCCCCTTCTTGTGTATCGAGTTTCTTATACGTAAAGTCTATACTAACGTGTGATTTACTTCAAGCCCTAGGTTAAAGTCAGGGTTGAAATGGTCCACAAAATCTTGCAAAAATTAAGTTTTCCTGTCGGGGCCACGATCGTGACTGGTGACTTAACCTTTCTGTCATGATCGTAGTCCAATATGCACGACCGTGGCCTAACCTAAAGCTCTCTATCACGATCTTGGCCAGCGACTTAACCTTTCTATCATGATCGTGGCCCAATGTGCACGATCGTGGCCTGACTTGCGCTCTCTGTCACGATCGTAGCCTGGCTGCTACTGGCTCTTCCTTCTCTGTCACGATCATAGCCTGCTCTTCCTTCTCTATCACGATCATAGCCTACTATACATGATCGTGGCCTATGACTTTAGGCCGAAACTCCTCGAATCTTCATCGTTCTTCCCCATTTACCCTGAAACACTAACAAACGCATCATGACACCTCAAAAATATAACATTTAAGCTCAAAAACTTAATCTAACCCTTAAAAACATTAAAACACACAAACTAACATAATTACACCCTAAATGAACACATACACCGCCCAAATTCACGTTAAATAAATAACAAATTCAACCCTAAAACACATGCAATTACACAACTATGAACTACTTAGATTGGACTCACCCATTTACTATCCAATATTGGATATATTATACCAACATCAAGAAACTTCAAGATCTTTGTCTTTACCATTTCCATCATCGGAGGATTCAATCTTCTTTGTGATTATCTTGATGGTTTGGATCCTTCTTCCAAAAGAATTCGGTGCATACATGTCAAAGGGCTAATACCCTTAATGTTAGCTATAGTCCACCATACAGTTTTGATGTAGTCTTTAAGCACTCAAATGAGCTTTTCTTCTTGAAGCTTTATTAAGTTCCTTGCTATGATTATCAAAAGTGTTTCTCTTTCTCCCAAAAACACATATTTTAAGTGCTCTAGTAATTGTTTCATTTCAATTATAGGTGCCCGTATAATTAAAGGTAAAGATTTCATATTAGATATTGGTAGTTCAATATTTAGAAATACATACCTTTTTTGTATTGGATGTAGTGATTGCAATGCTAACGTAATTTCTTCCATTTCATCTATAATGAACAAGTTAGAATTTTGCAAAGTGTTTTCCTTTAAACTCATGCAAAGAATGACTTCCAACTCATCTTTCCCATCCACAACAAAAAATTCTTGAGATAAATAGTCAATAACATCAATTGAAAAAACTAAATGAACATCACTAGGGTACCTCATAGCTTTAAAATATTAAATCGAACAATCTCATAATGAAATTCCATATTCAATGTTCTTGCATCCACGCCAATCTTTATCTTTGATGTTTTTAAAAATCGGCTAGCCCAGAAAGATTGGTGCAGAATTAGATGAATGTTATCCCTCCATGCTCATCACTTAAAAGATTCATTTGTTATCTTAGAGTGTGAGAGCATACAAAGATGCATTTAACTCATAATGAGAGCATCAAGATGATGAAAGATGCTATAAGGCATCTTATACTAGAAGAAGAATGTCTTGAAGCCTAAAAAATGTCCTCCAAGGTATATGTAGTTAGTTATAGCTCATACAATAAACCAGAAGTATAAGCATCATGTTGAGCACAAGTGGGAAAGGAGTAAGAGAAATACCCACTATACTTAAGACTCTAAGAAGGCAATGTGGAACTAATATCTTTTGAAAAGCAGAACATGAAAAGAGTTAATTGCTTTATCAATGGATATAATTGTTCACGATTATAGTGAACTGGTAGTGCCTCGTAACCCTACACAAATTAAACTAGACATATAACTATAGCCGTGGTAAGTTTAGGTCCATCCCGCAGAGATTAAATCCAATTACTTTCCTAAATTATACCTATATGTAAAATAAGGGGGTTTGGTTCGATGCAAATTATAAAACAAAGTAAAATGGAATCTATAAAAACAAATCAAATGAAATAATAGCAAGTGATAAAATTGACTAATAAATTGAAATTCAATTCTTTGGTTTAATCTCGACCTAAGCATAATTTCACATATTTCATTGAACTATCATTTTCACACCTCTCTGTAGACTATTGATCGTGAATTAAAAACAAGATCTGTTAATTCCAGTTTCTCTTTAGGTTGTAGTTAATTAAGAAGAGCTCGTTAATTAACCCTAACTATCAGATAACCTAGAAATAACTTTCTAAGTTTAGTTAGATAGCTGCAATACGATTGGGAAAAACAGAACTATCTAAGCAATAATCACACAAGCTCAGATTATTTAACTTATGTTATGTTATCCCTAATGATTTAATATCGTTAGTTGCCACATATGACTTCAAACACGCCTATTATGTATCGTATTCCAATTCTAGCAATGGTTTTCATGAAAAACGATTCAATAGAGCATCAAAGAATTGTTACACAACACCCAATCAATAATCTCAAGATAACATAAACAATCCAAAAAAAAGGAAAAGAAAACGATACACAATGATGTATGCTTAAATGTGTTACTCGGTGTTGATTACACCTCCGAACAGACGTCAGGAGGATTAGCCCTCCATCTTTTCCATTATGCTCAAAAATCAACCAAGAATGTCTACATCATCGTTAAAAATTGACCAAAATTAAAGAAGAATTAGATCTAGTCCTTTTTTTTCACATTTTCCATTTGTAATCTCCAAGAATGAAGAAGAATTAGTTGTTGTGCACTCTTCTTTTTCATAACGTCTTAAGTTTTGTCTTCTTCTTTTTCACTCTCTCCTCTCGTCTTGCCGCCATTTATACCATGTCTTATATTAAAAACTAGCTTAAGATAATAATGGGATAAGTGTGAAATGGTTCCTGGCCTCAAATGCTTCAACCATCACACTCTCTTCTTTATTCCCTTTAGCCCTCACATGCTTTAATCGTGACACATACCATGTCCTTTGTATATTCAATAACTAGATGTGTGTGGTCGGTTGTTAAAAAAAAAGAATGAAAATGGACAACTAGCTTAATTCTTTTGGTAGTGTAATTTATGTTACAGCTATGGTCTTTTAAAATCAAAATGTTACACATACGTCCATTTTATGCTCTATCTTGTTGCTTTTTCTTTTAATATTTTTCTTCTTTTTACTCCATGAAGACAATAGAGTATGAACATTGAGAAGATGGCTCAACAAGCATGCTTTCGGGTCACTTTAGCTCTTTCACTTCCAAAATGTACCTAAAATCAAATATGAGTTAAAGTGATTATCCTAAGCATTTTAAGGCATTAATCACTAAGTGTAATGAATTAAATGTATCAACAATTAAGCACATATCAAGTTCCCCTATACTTAACTTTTGACAGCCCTCAGGCAAATCATTAAAATCAAAGTCACAAACCAAAACACTTACTCATTTTCCATATTTCCTAAGAATAAATAATCATAAGTAAAGATGAATGACTTTCAAAAACCATAGCAATAACTCAACATTCAAAGCTTTTAGTCATGATTAATCAAGATTTATTATCTTTAGAAACTGGGCAATTTAAAGGTAGATTTGGACAAAATGTGTTTAAATAAGATATTTCTATGGGTACACTCAAACGCCATTCTTGATCATAACAATACATAACTTTGCATATTATTTCATTTCTCCACCACTAAATTCATATGCATAATCATAAACCAAAGGAAATTTTAGGGTTTTAATGTGGGCAAGGATAAAGTGAGATGTATTTGGGTAAAGCAGCATGAAAGCCATTAAAGCTAGTCAAACAAGAAAAACACTCAATATACCATCGGGTGCTAAAACTAACATTCACCCACAATTGTGTACATTAACTATGATGAATGCAAAAACTATATTTCTTAGCTCAAATTCAAGCTCTCTCACCACAAACCACAAGAAGTACAAATCACTCATAAATTTGATCACAAATTAAACTTTGTAATTATAAGGAGTGACCATTGAAAGCAACATCTACCTCATATCCAAATACTCAAGTAACCCATTCAATACAACTTTAGGAGGAAAGACTAATCATATATAACTCTGCAACACATATGCATTTCCTCCTTGATAATTTTATGTAAAAATATTTTTTCTTTCTTTTCTTTTCTTTTTCTTTTTGCTTTTTTATACATTGGAAGACGCCACATCAACATGGGAATTTCAATTATAAGACAAAAATTGGCATCCCAATAATTATAACCATCCCACACATATGCATACCCCACACTTAGAATTTTATACATCCACAACTCAACAATCAATAATAAGGCTCGGGTGAGAAATTTAGTCAGGTTTAAAGCATATAATGTGGTTAATACAAAGAGAAAGGATAATAAAGCTCAAAGGAGGTTAATAAAGGAAAATTCATATAAATGGGTAGGCTATTTGGCTAATGTAGCTTTTATAAACAAAGAATGCCTAACCATTTCTATCTTAATTCATGTGACAAAAATGTGGTCTTGAATAGAAAATCAAAGCAAAATCAGGATGTATATGCCATGAAGGTCACTCATAAAAAAAAAAGAAAATAAGACTGATATGGAGGTATTAGTCTAATAAGGCCTAAAATCTCTCCGACTTTTTTTTACCACTAATCACTACTCTTCTAAAGATAATGCATAAAAGTACATGCCAGATTTTGTTATGGATTTTTCTAGTCAATTCATACTCTAATTATGATCACATATTCTTAAAAGCAATAGAAATGAAAAAATTTTTATTTTATTGTTTGATTCTGAAAATCACCTAAGAAGTCACACAAGCAACAATTAAGGTCAAAACATGCATAAAAGCTAATATCAAACTAATATCGCCACTCCCATGCTTGAAAATTACATTGTCCCTAATGTAACATCAAATGCAAGAAATGGAGCATTTTAAGGAAAATAGAAATTGTGAAAATGTAAAGAGACAAAAATCTACTTCCCTTAGGATGCCTCCCAAACAGTGCCTTTGCTTACCGTCATTAGCTCAACCCCACTTGCTCAATCATTATAATAAAGGTTTTCTAACCCTATCACTTATACATCCTCCACTTGAAATCCTTCAGAGAAGGGTTTTAGTTCATGACTATTGACTTTGAATTTCTTATTTGTTTGTAAGCTTTCAATTTCAACCGCATCATATGAAAACACATTAGTAACAAAAAAAGGTCCAATCCAACAGGAAGGTAATTTACCTTGAAAAAGCTTAAGTTGTGAATGGTAGAGAAGAACTTTTTTTTGAACCACAAAATTCTTCCTAACAATCATCTTATCATGAAATCGTTTCGTCTTGTCCTCGTAAATTTTTGCATAAGATTCAAGCCTAAGCGCTTCCAATTCTTGCAGTTACAGTTTCCTCTATTCACCCATCGCTTTTATCTTCATATCACATTGCTTAATAGCCCAAACGGCTTTATTGTTAGCCCTAGGTCTCAGCTTTTATTACGTGGCAATAAGGTGCTAAAATTGGGGGACTTTTAAAATAAAAGTGTATATATATATACATCAAGATAAAAAATGAATTTCTTAGTGGGAGTGAAAAAATTAAACAAACAATTAACTAAATAAAAAAAAGAAGAAGTACAAAAGTCACAAGTGTGACTTTAAAAATTCACGGTCTGAGAACAAAACTCACGGAGAAGGCTGCATGAGCGTCCTTGAAAAACACAAAAGTCGCGATCGTGCATTTGCACGATTGGGACATATAATGAACAATAGTGGTATTAAAGGGGTTGTCGTGATCGTGTTTGCTCATGATCGCGACTTTCCTTCCACACACACCAACTTCGAAACTTCATAACTTTCAATCTCGAAGTCCAAAAATTATAAACTTTATGTCGTTAGAAAGCTAAGAGAAAGATCTACAATTTTCATGAAGAAATTTTATCAAATTCTGCCTAGATCAATCTAGTTTATTCATTAAAGTTTCAGAACACACTTTTATCCCCTTATTCTCTTATTTGCTCTCATCTGTCAATAAACTTTTCTTACAAAACAAAAGACTCGAAACCAACAACATAAACCACACATACAAAACTCCGATTAAAAACAATTGCTTAAGAAAAATCTATTCATAAGTCCTTAACAACTATCAATTTTATTTCCAAAACAATTGACAGTTAACAATAAAGAAATTTATGCATATATACATAAGAGAAATTTTGCAATTCTTACTATCTTTCATTTTTCAAATAACACAGATTGTGTACATTGCTTCAGTTACAAACAAAAGCCACATCAGTATTATAATACAAAAAATACTACATGTATGCTTATGCTTGATATGCTTCTAAAGCTACCAAAAATGATTCAAACTAACTTAGTTACAAAAGATGGAAATTCTTGGTGATTTGTCGAAGTTATGCAAGGTTCAATGCTGATCTGCTGATTCTTCACCTGAGAAGTGGAAAATGATGGGGTGAGCTAGGAAGCTCAGAGGCTAATATGTTTATAGCCATTGGTGATTAGCCACAAACAATCAAGTATACATATATAGCATGTTAATCTAGAAATTTTTAACATAACCACAATTTTAGCTCACAGAACACCTAATAAAAAAATGCTATCACATAAATCATATCATGTATTTTTCAATTGTTAAAACAAAGCATTCTATCATATATCATGCTCAACAAATTACAATGAAATGCACAAACAATATGGCTCGAGAGAATCCCATAAAACAGAATGGCGAAACCGAAGTTTACACTATGAACATAATGAGTCCATTTTTCAGAGCTCATGTGCCACAAGCGGGCAGACGGGAGAAGGCTTTAAGTCAATGCGCACGTGACAAACATAATGGTATCTCTCTTGCCCACACAAGCAGATTTTCCAATGCTTACAATATTTCATATCTTAATCATACTTTCATGCTTCTTAAATTTTCTGTTTTTCATTAACATCATAATAGTAGAATTCTTACAAGGCATACATGATATTAAATTCACAGAATATTCAAAATGATTCAAGATAAACATTTATACACATAAAATCAAATAATACAGCCCATCATTACAAAAACTATAAACATATTACCTACCTCTTTACTTATAAATCCAAGTTGAGACTTGTCTTTCTCTTGTTTATGATTTTGACTTTCTCCTTCCCCTCAAACAGACATATTTTTCATTTAGCATCATATACGAATAGAAAATCCTTAAAGCTATATTATCCAAAGATAAGCTTAGACTTAATCTACTCTTAATTTATCTAAGCTGAACTAACTAATATTTAGTAGAAAATCCAGGAAAAATCAAAGTGAATTTCTTCTCTCCTTTTTCCATTCATTTTTAGCATATAAAAACCTATTTTCTCTAATTTCTTCTTCTATCAAAACAAGAGAAGAAGATAGAGGTTACCAAAAACTCAACTGAATTTTCTTCTTCCACTTCTTATCTTCTTTATCTTTCTTTCCTTCTTCTTCTTTGCTGGTTCGGCTCTGCTTCTCTTCTTCTACTTCTTCCTACATTTTTCTTCTCTCTTTCTTTCTTTCTTATTTTACACGACTCTCTCTCTTTTTCCTAACCTCTCAAACACGTCTCTTCCTTTCTCTTGTTGTTACACGACTCTCTTCATTTTCTCTGGTTTCTTATTTTCTTTTTTTCTTACTTCTACACGACTCTCAGCCTTCATTCACTTCTTCTTTTATTAATTCAAGACAGTTTTCTTTTTATCTTTCCAAGCTTGCCCGTTCATAGTTAATCTAATACCTTCTAACTCCTTAACTTAATTCTACCACTTCTATTTAATCAATGCAACCATATAAAATAAAAAATATTCATAAATAAACTCCATAAATTTCTCATTCAAAAATTCTAATTTTTTTAATTATGACTAAAAGGCAACAAACTTCTCATTTAATACTTCTAACCTTCAAGAAAAATTCAAAGTCCAATAATAACATATTATCCTTGTTGCTTACATAATTATGAAATCCATAAGCCTTAGCCCCTTTAACATGTTTGTATTGACAATGTACGCATAAAATATATCACCATCCTTAACCCATGCCTAACGCTTAATGTACTTGGTTTCACTAGTGCTCTTTGTATTATTGGAAAATAATATAATGGACGAGTTGTCATAATGAATCATAATATTTTTATTGACCAAATCAACAATCTTAGTCTCTCAAATGAAATTCTTTAATCACTTAGTATGCACTCCTGCCTTAACACTAGTTATAAACTTAAGTTTCATAATTGAGGTTGCCAAAATAAACTGTTTAAATCTCTTGTAGGGCACAACTCTTCTTATTATTAGAACACCCACCAAAGTTAGCATCAACATACCCAGTAATATCCAAATTGTCTTATATATAATCTACGGTCTTACACATATATCATAACACTGTCTTCATTGTAACCTAGTGTTTATGACCAAGATTTGTCAAATAATTGCCAATAGTACTAATTGTAAAAGAATTATCTTACATATTTCATACCTCTTAATACATTAGGCTCCTAGTTACACTATTGTAGGGAATGGAGCTTATCCATTCTCTCTCCATCTCATTGTAAGGACGTTGCTCCTTGCTTAATTTAAAGGTATATTGCTCCTTGCTTATCACCTTTTGATTATAGGTGATATACTGACTTTATAGTCTTGTATTTAGAACTAATTTTAACACTTTGTCGATATGATCCTTTTGACTTAGGCCCAAAACTTTCTTGAATATATCCCTATAGATCTCCATTCTAAGAACAAATTGTCTCCTTAAGATCTTTTATGTCAAAGTTCTTTGAAAGCATCTTCTCCATATTCTATATCATGGTCAAGTCATTGTTAACAAGTAATATGACATCCATGTATATGACTAGAAACAGAAACTTGCTCTCACTTGGAGTATGCATAAAATTCAAGTGTGTTCTCCTTAAAATATAAAGTTGTGACCCCTTATGAAATTTCAACTGCCTGCTTGCTTCAATGTATAAATACTCTTCTTTAATTTGAAAACTTAATGCTTATTCCCCCTTACCTCGAAACCTTTGAGTTGCTGCTTATACACCTTCTCTACTAGATCATTATTTAAAAGGTTATCTTGACATTTACTCAGTGAAGCTTAAAAATTAAAATGAGTTATTAACATTATAATGATCCAAAATAAGTCCTTGGTTAAGATTGGTAAGAAAGACTCAATGTAGTTCACTCCTTTTGGAGTGTACTCCTTATATATAAGCTTTGGTTTAAACTTCTTAACTTTGCCTTTAACATATCTTTTGGTCTTAAACACCCACTTGTAGCCAATATGTTTCTACCTATCTGGAATGTTAACCAACTCACAAACATCATTATTTTTCCATATACTTCATCTCCTCCTTCATAACCATTATCCATGTATCAGAATGATCACTCCTTATTACTTCATCATAAGTAATGGGATTCATAATCTCTCCTAAAACATAGATGGTCTCACCTATATAAGCAAAAAAATTATTAAAGGATATAGGCCTTTTATCTCTCTATAAACACCTTAACAATGTTTAGAATCGGGTTGAGTCTTCACCATAGCATGTTCATTGATAGTTACACTGTAACATCCCCTCACCAATTGCCATGAATAGGGGTGTATAAGTGTATAGTGACATATGGATGCATTCATATATGCACATGCATAATAATAAGTGAATTCTTGCACATGAAATGTTTGTACATGCACACATGACATT
>JAOTJB010002082.1:0-11899 GCA_027123815.1 Erythroxylum minutifolium | reverse complement strand
CCATACTCCAAACATATAACCTATAGCATAAAAATACAAATATTCATATGTATAATGTATGTGTTTATCTGTATGTATGATAGAGTAGAAAGCTTTAACTAGTTATAATACTAATATTATGTACTACTATGAATTATCAACTCCAGTATAAACAAGAAACAATAAACTTGAAACAACTTGTTTATTACTTGAACAAAACAAAGGAACATGGGAACCAATAGTTTAAAACTAGCTTAGAATTAAATATACCAATAACCCAGAAAAACGGAGGCAAGAAGTCAAATATATCAAGAGCTAAAACAAATCAAGAGCTGAAATAAATCAATAGCCTACTGGTGACCATAACAGAAGCAAACAAGAGCATAAATAAACCAACAGCCGAAGCAAACCAACAGTATAAACACAGCAGAATGAGTGACCATAACAGAAGCAAACAAGAGCATAAATAAACCAACAGTCGAAGCAAACCAACAGTATAAACACAGCAGAATGATACTCACTTGTAGAAAAGCAGTCCAACATAGGATTTTAGATCAACAAATTCAACACTTTTCAATAAATTCAATCCCTCAACTGGTATATATAACACAACTATGAAAATCTGGAATGAAATAGAGTTCTAAGTGTTTAATACTTCTCAATAAATTCAATCATTCAACCATATAACACAACGATTAAAATCTGGATCCCAGATGGAGTTCTAAGTGCTATAGAACACTAATTAATCAAGAAGTACACCAAAATAAAAGCTCACAATTCAACTGTCTTATCCTAATCTATTTATCTACATAACAAACTGAATTCAAAAACCTTGAGTCCTCTTCCGATTCAAACACCTCCACCTTCTTCTCTGTCGTTGACAACCCACCCATTGATGACGAGTTCACCTTCCTTCCATGCTCAAACCGCTTCGCATTCAACTTTCCGGAGGCGACAGGGTAACTGGGTCGAGACAAGATCAGATGGTGGTGGACGAGGAAGATAGACGAAGAGAGCCCTAAAAGATTCGTGAAAATGAACGACAAAGCAGCTAATATCTGTTTAACACCGCGTTCAAAACCGGTTGGATCCAGTTTGATTAAAACTGGCCGGTTCACCAACAAACCGGCAGGTTTTAATTTTAAAAGGTTTTTTCTTAAAACCGAACCAGATGACTGACCGGTTTAAGGTTTTTTCGGTCGAACCGGCGGGTTCGATTCGATTTTAAAAACATTGCTAGCAACCGATGTTTTAAAAATGCGATGGAGAGATTTAAAAATTAGAGGTTTATTACATATTAAATAAGAGTAAAATTTTTAAGAATAAGTAAAACTAAAATATTTTATTGGAATAAAAAATACACCAATGTCTATTATTAAATAATGAACTAATAATAAACAAATATGAGTTTAATATAAAACTTAAAATAACAATAAAAATCAAAATTATATTTTTGAAAGAGATTATGTTTCATCATTATTAAAAGCTCCAAATTCTCCAACGTTATTTAAAGATTCGTAAACTACGTTTTGATCCAAAGTATTTGCATCAATTTCTTCTACTGCATCAAAATAAATTACAAATTAGTAATGTATGAAATTATTCTCAATTATAAACTTGTAATACAGTATAATTTTAACTTAAATATGATCAAAATAAGATATGAACTGATCATCAGTAGATGTTCTTAATTTATTCGTTGTGACAAATGTATTTTTTTCATAAATCGTCTTTTTAAGTTCATTATAATCAAGATCAGATGATGATTCTTCTTCTTTGATCCAAAAATCAGTATGTTCAATACAATCAATATTAACTGAATCATATGTTTTCTTCTTACTAAGCGCTCTGAATACATAATAGAGAAATTATAAAGTCAATAACAAAAATAAAATTATTGAAATAAAAATAAAACTATAAAATACCTGTTCTTCATTCTCAGATTATAAGCAACGTAAATAAGGTCATTAAGTCTTTAATGTTCCAAACGATTTCATTTCTTTGTACGAATACGTTCAAAAACACTCCAATTACGTTCACAACCTAATGCAAAAGCTATTTGACTGAGTAACCTAATAACGAGTATTCTTAATACTGGGGCATTGTCACTGAATAATCTCCACTACTCATCTATATTTTAAATTAATAGTTGTGATAAAATATATATTATTAATAAGTAAATAATGAATTAAAAGTGTAAAACTTACCTGGCTGCATTCTTTTCATCATAAGTTCTCTCCTTGCAAATGATCTAGCAAAACTCTCTAAACCTTCACGATATAATTTAATTTCATTTATTACTTGTAATTTCTCTTTAATAGAGAAAATACATTTGCATTCAATTACATCAAATAAACCGCCCATAATATTAATTGTACGTGCTTCTCCACTACATAAGCAATAAGGATTGAGAACATAAGCTACTAAATGGATATTTTGAGTAAGATGCATATCCCATCATCGATCAATAATATCTATATAAGGCTTGTACAATTTTTCCTTCCCTTTAAAAAGATTTATAATTGTTTAGTGAGCTCTATACATACCATCATATATATACCCCAAAGATGGCTTCTCATCTAAGTCAACAATTCTCAACAGTCTTATAAGTGGAGCCATAATCTTCACAATGATCAAGCAAGCACTTTAAAATTTATCATGTAGAATAATAGCATAAATTTCTTTTCCTTTTTTACTCTCTGATAATTTATGACTTGAAAAGTGTTTACTTGTCACTAAATTTTGAAGTAGTTGCTTATGTTAATAAACACTTTTCAAAGTAATAAATGTAGTTGCAAACCTGGTAACAACGGAACGCACGATCTCAACCCAATTTTCTTGCTTTCTTAACCAAAACAAAAATATAACATTATTATACACAAATTGTGATCTTAGATGTATGTGAACCAAGACTAGAAATATGATTCATACCACTAATATCTTTTAAAATAAGATTTATACAATGAGCAACGCATGGAGACCAATAAATATACTCATACTTTGATTGTAATAAGTATCCAGCTGATACATAATTAGTTGCATTATCTATAATAAAATGCACAACATTCTTTGGTCCAACCCCCTCGATAATTTCAGAGAATAATTTAGATAAAGCATTAGCACTTTTTACCATGTTAAAAGTATCAACAAACTTGATAAAAGTTGTTCCAATATTACAATAAACTAAAAAATTAATCAAAATTCTTTGTCTTTGATCAGTCCACTCATCTGCCGTGCATCCTATTGATTCCCAACTAGATTTATATGTATTCACAATTAAATAACATTCATTTTTTAAATCTTGAAGCAAAGTCACACGCAACTCATAATAAGCTGGTACTTTAAATCTTAAACCTATCGTTGTTGTAGCATCAATTACTTCTTGAAAATATGGTGAATTTAAAGCATTTAAAAGAATACATGAATGATAGAACCATCTAGCTCATGCTCTTTTACATCACAAAATAACATCCCTATCAACCATAAAACTTTTTAGACTAGGTTGAGAACTATGAGTAGTTCTTGGAGAAAGATAAGAATCTATGTCAATAGTGGCTTTCCTTTTTCCTTTATTTAATACTTGTGATGTTTTATCATCTCCAAAAAAATATATCATGAGCCTCTTTATTTTCCTTTTTCTTTTTTACTTGTTGCTGCAAATATTTTCCAATCATATCACGTACATCATGTGGTACTTTTTTTGCAAGAAGCAATATTACCATTAAAACCAGCAAAATGTTCTTTCATTCTAAAAATTCCTCCCCCTTTAAATATTCTACCGTAAAACATACAATTATATATTCCCATCAGATGCTTGAGAAGAAGAAAAAATAATTTTATGTTGGATCGAACTTACCATGAGTAGAGGATGATTCTATATTCTCCACTAAAAAATATAAAAAGAATAATTAGGTATACTATTGTCAGCACAGAAGTATACAACTTAAATAATTCTCATTATCAATTGTAATAAAGAATGACGATCACAAGCATAAAATTGCTCTTTTATATATATATACAATTTCTCTCATTTTAAAAAAATATATCTTTCAATCTTTGTGATTGGTGGGGATTGAAGTAGGTGTTACTCTAGCAATTGCTCCACCTCAAATAGCCTAACCAAAATATTGCTATTTTTTAATTTTGGTTTTTCAGATCAACAAATTGAATAGTTGAAAGAGGACATATAACCCAACTATCAAAATCAAAAATTAAAACTAAAATTCAACATACCTGGTGTTTCCTACTTTGTGGAAATTTGGGAAGGGTTATATTATACACAACCTTTCCTTTGTAATTTTACGAAAAGACTATTTCCTTATCTATTAACCTTGAATAACACAGAACATGAACTCTATATAAACTTGACAACGAGAATCAACATTTCAATCCAAAACTATTACAGTGAACTAACCCATGCAAGAGATGAGTCTGTAGATCAAAAGAATCATGTTCCAATTGTTTGCTCCAGTGGTTATCTGGTTATATAATCAGATGATGCTTTCTTTTGGAGACAAAATTAACACTCCAACTTAAATCACAAAACCAAAGATTGAAAGAAGATCTAGAATTAATGCAACAATTCCACGTCTCACCTTAGATACAAAAGAATTAGCAGTAACATTAAAAGAAATTACTACTTCAAAATATTCTCCCAATGATATATTGTCTAGTGGCAGAAACACACAGCTCGTCAAAGAACGAAGAGCAACAGTATAACATGACCAAACAAACAAACACAGATCAACACAAGAAGCAATAATTTCAAGAAAGAATTAAAGATTTAAGTTCAAACAAGCATCACAAAAACATAGACTCCTTATATGGCTCAGTTTCTACTTCTATGGGTTACCTGCAGTAGCTGCCTAAGGAAAGTCACAGTAAAACCTAAGGAGAGTTAATAAGGCTTGACTTTTGCATCTATTGGTTACCTACATCTATGGAGATGGTAAGATATGGTGAATCGAAGATGATGAAGAGAAGATAGTGAAGAGGCAAGAGACACACCGATTTCTTAATGAAATCTCAAGGTTTTAGGTTTAGGTATATTTGTCGAACTGATTGAGAAGTTGGGAAGGGGCGACTGGCGAGAGACAAAGAATGAACTCTGAACTCTCTTTCATCCAATCGATTGAGAAAATGATGAAGGAGCAATTGGCGAGAGACAAAGAACAAAGTCTAAATCGCCAGTCGTGAAATCTGAAATGGTAAAGGGACAACCGGAGAAATCTGGAACCGATTGGTTCCACTTCTATTTTTCTGTTGTGGTTTTAGTTTTAAGTTTTAGTTTTTTAATTTAAAAAATAAAAACTTATTTGGTTGAAATTTTTAATATAAAAACTGAAAACAAAAACCTGTTTGGTGAAGATTTGTAATAAAAAATTGAAAACAAAAATGTTTGATTTTATCATCTTGGTCCTAATTTTTAATTATACTTTTATGTTAATTATTTTTAATATAATATATTATGTTTTTAAATTAATTAGAAATAAAATATATGCATATTTATATATTTAAAATTTTTTTACAATAATTATATATAATAAAATTAAAACTCTATAGCAGACATACTTTAAAAATTCGGATCATTATCACTTAGCCTACCAAACACAATTTCTCTTTTTGATTAAATGCATCTATTGGATTGAAAAAAAGATTGCTCGTATAGAATTTCATATACAAGTGATTATATGTCTTATTTCCTTCTCATTAACACACTTAACTCCCAATTACTCAAACAATATATAATTTAATTTAGAAGTAGGTGTATTGCATTTAAGAGTTTGGCAACCCAAGATTCATACTTGTCATTTAGGTCCTTGGGAAACAAAAGAGAAAAAAAAAGGAAAGAAAGTGAATTTGGGTTTAGGCTTTTCAAGAGTGGACAAAATATGCCTTGCAAGCTCAAACCAGAGCTTTGTTTCCATCAACATGAAATCCTGACTACATGACATTTACAACCAAAATTCAAGAGAAGCATACCTACCATAACTAAATGTTGCCGCATGAGACTAACAATAAGATTTAAATATACATACACACATATATATATACAAAGAGAGAGAAAGAGAGGTTGATTAATCGCTCATTGAGCCAAAAGATACTGATCATCCTACCAAGTCTAACAATTCTCCATATACAAAGAATCGAGCAGTTTCTTCCATTTGTTGTTACACGATCTGAGACGTAACTTGACAACTTCATTGCACCTCAATCACCCAAGAACTAGGTTCTACAGCCTCATTTTCACTGAAACTAGACAGCCTCTTAATTGTAGGTCTATGTAAGACATAAAAGCTCAAGTAATGTTAGATGTTGTAGGAAGGTAGTTGAACATTTGGAATGCTAAATTTGATAACTGAATATTAAAAGTGTTGTAGAAAAGACAACAAAAATGAGCCTTGCACATAGCTCAATCACTCCAACATGAATTCTTGAACTCTTTTTGTTTCATTTATTTTGGCAATAAGGGAAGGAAAGGGATTTCAGTTTGTTTGCAAATATTGTCTATCATATACAAAAGTCTCATTGTAAAGCAAAATGAGCATCAAATGAAAATAACATACAACACAAAGATTTCGGTAGTTTTTTGAAGATAACATCAAACTATACTCTTTTTAATCTTTACAAAGTTGTGTACTGAGAATTTTTGGACTTCTGTATGTCATCTTTATCATAATTTCGAACTATCCAGTAATCTAATCTGCTGTGATCTTTTCTCGAAGGCACGGGCTGGGATTAGAGAAGTACATTTCCTCCCTTTTAACCCAATCGACAAAAGGACTGCACTAATATACATAAATTCTTCTGACAAAATGCGCAGGGTCAGCAAAGGTGCACTTGAGCAGGTACATATAGATAGAATCTTTGAAAAGCCAACTAAACTTGAAGCATGATTGCTAAGTGTTGTTTGCTTGTACTACAGATTCTACACCTAGCACATAATAAATCAACAATTCAGAAGAAGGTGCATTCTTTAATCGACAAATTTGCTGACCGCGAATTAAGATCCCTTGGAGTTGCCCGTCAGGCATATGTGCATTTGTATATGTAATATTGTTCGTATTCATGGAACTTCTTAATTAAATTTGAAAATTTGCCAGGTAGTACCTGATGGTAACAAAGATAGTCAGGGTGGTCCTTGGGAATTTGTGGGGCTTCTTCCTCTCTTCAATCCTCCTTGTCATGACAGTGCTGAAACAATCCGAAGAGCTCTGGATCTTGGTGTTAACGTTAAAATGACCACAGGTATTCAACATCTTACGTGAAGATACAAGACATGTTTTGGTTACCAGTTCTATAATATCAATAGAGTTTCTGCAGGTAACTAACTTGTCATTGCCAAGGAAACGGGTAGGAGGCTCGGAATGGGGTCGCACATGTACCCATCTTCATCTCTTCTTGGTGAAACCAAAAATGGGATAGTTGCAACTGAGGATCGATAGCCCAAAAAAAGGCAATGTAAATCTCACCACCTCCCAAGTCTTTTCTGTTTTCAAATTCACTATTAGGTTTGCAGAAAACCATTTTAAACAGAGTAGCCTATCATTCTCACGCTTCAATCTCACCACCTCCCAAGTCTGTTATTTTCAAATTCACTATTATCTCCGAAAACCTCAATTCTCACGTCTCTTTTTTGCTACAACCTCTTTACCATATATTCCTTTTTTATCAACATGAACAACAACTTCATATTCATAAACATCTCACTCACGAAAAATAAAAAATACGTGGAAAACAAGAAACCAAAAAGACAACTAACCATAAAAACCAGAAAAGAGATGCGAACCAACGAAAACAAATTTTCAATAGAATCAGAAAATACCAAATTAAAAGTTTTCGAAAACTGAACTCGTGAAAAACCCAAAATTAGTCACTTTTTGCACCAACAGTAATCTAGTCTGAAAATGCTTCGTGTGGGCCACCATTGCCATTAACGTTTGCAACTTCTCAACGATCACTCCAATTAATGAAGTCGCATGTTATGAAGCAAGAATCCAAAAGAAAAAAAAACAGACGAGAGGGAAGAAAGAAGTTTAGGAGAACAAAATATATGTAAAAAAGATGAGTAGTATGTTTCATGATGGGTTTGCTAAAGACGATAATAGAGATAAGAAACATGAATCAGTTGATTTTCTATCCAAGAAAACGCGTTACCAAAATATAGAGAAACGTTATTTTCTCGTTTCCATAAAATTGTTATGGTTTTTTAATTTTCAGAAACAAGAAATCGCAACAAACATAGACAAACTTGTTTACTGACTTTGTTTCATTTTTTACGAAAACGACAACAAAAAACGAAAAAAAAACAGAAATAAACAACCCGTAAAATGATAAAGGATTAGGTATTTTTGTATTGTCCTTTGTCTCACCGAACTAGTTTAACCTGTTCGATATGAACCGGCTAGTTTTCATACTAACAGGCTATTAATTAAAACTAAACTGGATCATTAATTGGTTCAAATTTTTTTTGGTCGGACCAATCAATCCGGTATAATTTTTAAAAGCTTGATAACAACACTATTCTCATAGTGGGTTCCAATGGCTTATTGTCGAAGCAATTAAAAACGAGGGGAGCTAGAGATTGGAGAAGAAGCTTTACAGTTGTGGCCAATCCTAGTGGCCTCGGGTTCCTAACATTAATGTGTATTATGACTTCAACTGGTTCTTGACTAAATGAATTGTTAAATAGTACTTCAAGTTCACCGCAATTTTTTTCTGAAAACCTAACACAAACTACCTTATTCTTGAACCATTAATTGACATTTGTTGGAGTTTATAATTAAAATTACAGTGATTTAGGCCATTTACTTGGAACAATTGAAAAGGGGCTAGTATGACTGGTTCGGGTCATCTGATTCTGTTAGAGAGTTCGTGCCGCTTAATCTTGTCTACACATTTATACATAAACACGAGAATAAAATATAATAAAACAGACTACAAATTGATTAACTGAAAAAAAAAACTATTTCTATCTAAACCTGACCATATGCGCAGTCTATCTAAACCTGAAAAGCAATTGACGACACTCGTAGATTATCAAGAGATATTTTGCGTTACTATTCCTGTTAAGAACCTCCGACCTGTCATTCACAACGCATGATAAACGAAGATCGTCGGTATTGTTCAAGTAGGCAGTCCCCGATATTATGGGTGAATTCTACAATCTGTTATTGATACAAGTTTTCATTAAACATACATCTTTGCTACCAATGCGACTTCCCAAAAACAACTTGGAAGTCAACAAGTTCCACCACAGCAGTAATAACAATGTGTATTCTACCTTAGAAGGGGAGGCGATATGAATTGAGGAAAAAAAAAAGAAAAAGAAGCAACAATAGTTCAGGTATTTTATCAATCCATGCGCCAAATCAAGCCCAAACCAATCCGAAACTCAATTTTTCTAAACAAAACAAAAAGTTAGGCCTCAAATAAGCTTAGGGTTTGAGTAACCTAAATCCGGACTCAATTAAAAAAGAAGGTATTTTCAACTTTTAATTTTAAAAAAATTAGCAAAATCGGCAATAGGCACATTGCCATCCTTGATCAGTCTATGCAAACACAAAAATACAGGTCATCCAAACTACAAGATACAAAAAAAGTAAAACAAAGAGTGAGGAATTTTGAGGCAATTTGATAATTAACCAATGGAATTCGCAAGTGTTAAGAACTTTAAAATAATGGATTTCTCCTCCCTCCAGACCTAAACAATCATGTTCATGAGTAAGTGGGGATCATCAAGATGAAACAGGAACAAGCAAGAAACAAGTGATGCAAACAATGCATACCCATTCGTCCAAAATGTCACTCAGGAAGAAATACCAAATATCATGCACATAATGCAATATTATTAATGAAAGGGTCCAATCACAACTTAATATATGAAAGTTAAGGAATCACATACTAACATAATTCTCAAAAGAAAGCAAATGCGGAACAAAGACCATTCTTCAACTTCCCAAAACCCTTTAAGACAGAATCAAGTTAAACAAGTTGGTTATCCAGACCAAACCATCCCCAAAGTGCCAAGAAATAACTTTGTACTCTTAACACAATGTTTAGGTTGCAGACTTCCTAATTAGCAATGGTGCATGTACACATGATGCATGAATGAGAATTCCATTAAGCTTAGGCTGTCAGTTTAAGCTTCTTTACATGGGCTACATTACAACAACTCACTTTTGGGAACAAATTAATACTTCTAGATTTAGCAACCAATATACAAGCCCAAACATAGCCAGATACCGGAATTTTCACATTCAATAAAACATCATGAGAATAGCAACATGAGCTTCTCTTAATATCACCTAAAGGACAAATGAAAACGCAGAAAAGGTATTAGTTCAAGGCACTTAAAGCTACAGCATTGTTCACATCGACAACAATGCCAGATACTTGTCAGGAAATCTGAGAGTTGCTAATAGAATTGCTCAACTACAAAGTTATCCATCATTCCTTCATTAATAGGAATAAATCAAAGACTAATAATTCATCCGATCCAGCATTAGTATGTGTCTCAACTGGGAAAATTTCCTCTACTAAACAGAGGATCACTTACTTCCACCTACACAACAATGCATGTATACGACAAAATTAGAAGATCAAAAAGAAAAAAGCCACAACCAACCAAACGATGAAAAGGAATTAAAAAGAGAAATATTTACTACTGCTCTTTCTTCTTCCCCAATCAATCACGACTTATTTGGACAATCCCTTGCAAAATGCCCTTCGTTTCCACAATTGAAACAACCACCACCACCGCCAACAAATCTGCTGCTTCCTCTAGCACTAGGACACTCCCTCGCCATGTGACCATAACCACCACAAGTATAACACGCAGCACCACCACCAGGACAATCCCTGGCCATGTGACCATATCCACCGCAGTTAAAGCACGCGCCACCACTTCCACCGCCACTACCGCCGTTACCGCGCGAGCAATCTCTCGCGAAGTGCCCAGCACTACCACACTTAAAACAGCCATTACTAATATTATCACTGCCCCTACAATCCCTAGCAATGTGACCGGGATTGCCACAGTTATAACAGCCTCCAGCGCTGGCGCCGTTGTTCCGTCGTCCCCAAGCCGATCCGAATCCTCCTCCGCGACCTCCCCCTCTTCGACTAGGTTGAATAGGCCCGCCGCCGACGGCGGTGACGTTGATCGCTTGATACTTGTTGTCGGAGAGCGCGATGGTGAACTCGACGACATCTTCTTCGGAGAGAGTGCGGAAACCGCCGTCGGATTTGATTGCGCTGTGGTGGACGAAGAGATCCTCGCCGCCGTCGTCAGGCTTGATAAAGCCGAATCCTTTCTTGTCGCTGAACATCACGACTCTTCCAGTGGACCTCTCATCCTTCACGGTGGTGGATCTCGCCGCCGTTGTCTGATCCTCCGCCATCGCTAACGCCGATTATTGGGAGCGAAGAGGAAAGAGACAGAGGGCACTAGACCTAGGACTGAATGGCAAGTTACTTTATATTAGGCACTTAGAGGCAAAGATAAACCTCTCGCTATTTAGTACTAATCTCTACTCGGTTACACATTTGTAATCCCTAATTTGCCACTGCCTTTTAAATAATGCTGTATTTGGAGTCTGATCTAGTGCTTCGTTGTCCCTTTACAGTCTGTTTGGTTACTGTCTCCAATATGCAGAGACGGAACGAGATAGAAATTTAAAGACAGAACAGAATAGAAATTGGAGACAGTGAGCTGTTTGGTTGAGATGGACAGAACAGAAATAATTGTCTCCGTCTCAAGAACAGAAATGTGTTTGGTTGCAAGGGACAGAACATAAAAACAGTGTCTATGACGAAAATGCCCCTATAGTATAATATGATTGGAAATATGTAATTTATTGATTATTTTATAATTGTATTAATATTTATTTTAAGTGTATTTGTAATATTTTAATAACGA
>JAOTJB010002058.1:0-11901 GCA_027123815.1 Erythroxylum minutifolium | reverse complement strand
ATGCATGATTTGGGTTGCTTATAAAGTGTTTGATAAATTAAGAATGTGGAAATATGTGTTTCATGATGCATTGTGAATTTTTCAATGGTTTTGCTTGCTACGGTTATAAAATTATTACCCATGAGCTTTAAGCTTACCCTTCATTCCATCCCATCTTCAGGCGATGAGTAATAGATTGAGTGATCGAGCATAAAGGCATTACTCCGGATTATGTTTATTTTGTATTTCAAGTTAGTTTTTGTAAAACAAGGTTTTAGTTGCATTTTGAGCAATTTTACTTTGTCTAAATTGTGTATTTTTGGACTATGATGTATTGTGGCTTGAAATGCCCATTAAAGCTTTGTAAAATTCTTATCTTTTGATGATAATGAAATGTGATTGTGTTTTCGCTCATTAATCTCAAAGTTTGTAGATTGCATTTTCAAGCATTCATAAGGGTAAAATTTTATGTTCTAACTTCTAGGGCAAATCTATATTGATCTAGGCTGAATTAGATAGAGTGGTCTTTTTGAAAGTTGTAGATCATCTTTCTAGCTTTCCAATGATATAATGTATGAAATTTTTGGAATTTGGGATTGGGAGATACGATCATTATAAGTCTTTAATGCTATTTATGATATATATAGGACAACTATAGTGAAAGATGAGAATTTGTTGTATGTGATGAATCGATGGAGTTGAGATTTGGGAGTTTAATAAAATCAATTTGGTAATTGAATGTTTAAGGAGGGACATTGCATTAGAAGAAGTGAAATTCGGAAGATTATTACTGAAAGTGATGTTAGAGTGGATGTAGGAATCATTGGAGATGCTTGGAGGGAGCTCGATATGTTCGATTGTATAGTATGGATCATCTTTGCCCGGATCGTCTTAGTCAAAATCGTCTTAATCTAGATCATCTTAGCCTAGATCGTCTCATTCAGAATCGACTTAGTTTAGATCGTCTTAGTCTGGATCCTCTTAGTCTGAATTGTCTTAGTCGGGATCATCTTAGTTAGGATCGTCTTAGTCTGAATCGTCCTAGTCTGGATCGTTTTAGACTGATTCGTCTGATCTATTTCAGACCTAATTACTTCGTCTGAGACGAAGTTGTCTTATTTTGACCCTTTATATGGCGAAATCCCTCTTCAAGGTCTTTACAAAAGTTGTAGATCTTTTTCTTAGCTTTCCAACGATATAAAGTTTGGAATTTTTGGACATTGGACGCAAAAGATATGGCCTTTAAACGAAGCATAGGTACTAGACAAGGCACCAGACGAAGTGATTTTGATCCTTTAAATGACAATTTTTGTTCAAGGTCTTGATAAAAGTTGTAGATCTTTTTCTTAGCTTTCCAATGATATAAAGTTTGGAATTTTTGAACCTCGGACACAAAATATATGGCCTTTAGATGAAGCATAGGTATTAGACAAGGCACTGGATAAAGAGTCAGACAAAGCAATTTTGACCCTCTAGATGACAAAATGTTTCTTCAAGGTCTACATGAAAGTTGTAGATCTCAAATTTCTTTTCAAAACCGTCCTAAAACAACCAAAATCTGATATCTCTAGTGGTAGTTATGCCAATTGTCCCAAGATAGGTAAAATATGAATGAGAACATAATCGTGGTTGACTCTTTTGGCAATAACTTCATCGTCCAACCTCCAAATGAAGTGATTATTTAAGCAATAGATTCCTAACCCATTTTTCTATCCCTCCAAAAAAAATTGGGAGCCTTTGGTGTTGATTTGAAAAAGATTAATAGAAAGAAAGTGAGGGAATCGATTGGAGGAGCACGACTTAGTTATGAGCCTACTTTGACTTTTACGCATATCTTGGTCTGTATAATAGGAAACTTTTGAGATGTAATAAGAATGAAGATGAACCGAAGATGACTAATGAGAGTTTGTGGAAATAACCCTACAGGGTAATACACATGCTCACGTTTTTATGACTTTTAGATAGTTGGACTCTAGAAACGGGGTCCAGCATCTTATGGTATCAGAGTAACTAGGTTTAAGTCCGAGATGGGGACTAGGTTTAGGAATATCTTAGGCTTTGAATGAGTAGTATTTTTTTCAATATGAAATGAATATGCAATGTTTTTAAATGAACCTCATGCATTGTTTTGTATTATTTTTCATGATTTGACATTGCTTTTTGAAGCATGGACTCAAAGTTTTTTTTAATGTTTTCAATTGAAGGAGTGAATATGCCGCCTTGAAAAAGAACTCGAGGAGCTCTGACTCGATCTGACTCTCACCAAGGAAGTACGAATGAATCGTATGTCCTATAAGATGCGAGGACACACTCTACTCTTGATTCTGAGGCACCTAGTGTGTAACATGAAATGCCACCACCTCCTCATCCTATGCCTACTATGGATCCACGGTTCTTTCAAGCTTTTGCTTAGGCTTTCATATATGCCATGGGCTAAGGGTCATAAGTTTCGATGCCAGCTCCGGTGGAGAGGAGTGGATAGTATGGTAAGGTCCATAAGTATGAAGCCATAGATTTTAATGGTACTACAAATTCGGAAGAGGCTGAAGCATGATTAAAGAGGACCGAGAGAGTTCTGCTTCAGATGAAGTGCTCTGATGAAGAGAAATTGGATTATGCAATAAGCTTGTTGCAAGAGGACGCACTACATTAGTGGGAATCAGTGCCCCACAATCAGGTTATGCCTTCGGTGCTATCATAGAGAGATTTTATGGAAGTGTTTAGGAAGAAGTACCTCTCCAGGGTTTATGTGCAAGAGAAGGCTAGAGAGTTTCTTAATCTCACACAGAGGGACATGAGTGTGAGTGAGTATGAGCTGAAATTCACTCAGCTTTCCAGATATGTGACCAACATTATGGCAAATGAGGAGGACAAGGGAGGACTTCATTTGGGGATCAAGGAGAAGGTGCTTATCCATAACTTCTATGACTACCAGCAGTTGGTAGATGCTGCACTTCAGGCCGAGAAACTAGAGAATATCAAGTGTGAAGTGAATAAGAAGAGGAAGAATCGGGAGTAGTCTTCTAAGAAGGGAATGAGTGCTCCAATTCCTGATAAGAGTACAAGGAACTTCCACACTCAGAGTGAGGTGGGGAGTAATGCCTATAATAAGAACAAGAAATCACGGGCAGCTTTAACGCGAACCTCAACTGTGGGAGGCAATACTAGGATAGAGAAGAGCGGGTACACAAACCCTTAATGTGAGAATTGTGGGAAGTTTCACAAAGGAGAGTACTTCAAGTTACCTAGAGCATGTTTTCAATACGGAGAGAAGGGACACATGATCAGGGAATGTCCCCAGATGACAAGGTAAAAGGGGTCACAGTTGCAAGCCCCAAGGAGAGCAAAACCAATGGGAACCAGGCAAGTCACTAAGGTGGGCAATTCTGGGGCTGCAAGGAAGGCTATCCCTCTAGGAAGGCCAAGGAGTCAAGCACAGGCCAGGGTATTTACCATGACAAGAGAGGAGGCCACAATTGCGCCTAAAGTTGTCCCGAGTATGGCTCAATTATTTAATTTTGAAGTATATGTCTTAATTGATTCTAGCTCCACACATTCATTTGTTTTTACAAGTATGACATTATGTGGTGTGAATTTGGTGCCATTGGAAGATCTATTGATTATTAGCACTCCTTTCGGGAGGAAGGTGATAATAAGTCAAGTGTATAGAGATTGTGAACTGGTTATTGAGGGTGCTAGAGTGGTAGTAGACTTATTACTGCTAGAGTTAAAGGGTTTAGATGTTATACTGGGTATAGATGCTATTGAGAAATATTGTTCAAAGTTAGACTGTAGTCTTAAAGAGGTAGAGTTTGACTTTGGTAATGGAGAGAAGGTAACTTTTAGAGGAGACAGAAGAATGTTGTCTCCTAGAATGATTTCAACTTTGTTAGCTGACAGGATGATGAAAAAGGGGTATGAAGCCTTCTTGACACACGTCGTGGCACCAATGTGAATGAAAGGAAGTTAGAAGAATTTTCGATTGTGAGGGAGTTTCTAGATGTGTTTCTAGAAGACTTACCTGGTTTGCCACTGGTGAGGGAAATTGAGTTGTCCATCGACTTGATTCCCAATACTCCACCCATTTCTATACCACCGTATAGAGTGACTCCAATTGACTTGAAGGAACTCAAGGAACAGTTGGAAGAGCTACTAGAGAAGCAGTATATAAGGGCCAGTTCGTCACCATGGAGAGCGCCTGTTCTATTTGTTAAGAAGAAGGATGGGACATGGAGTATGTGTATTGATTATCAGAGACTTAACAAGGTGACCATTAAGAATAAGTATCCTCTGCCACAAATCGATAATCTATTTGACCAGTTACAAGGATCAAAGGTCTTCTCTAAAATTGATCTCAAGACAGGCCATCATCAGCTCAGAATCAGAGAGTCTTATTAATGGGCATTTTATATTAACTTTTAATATATAATTTCCTAAACTCTTGTCCATTTGACATTTAAATTGCACTAATTAAGATTTATTTGTTTTAATTTTAGGCACACATTAGATTTGGAACCTTAAGAGTTCTAAAAGGAAGCAGGATAAAAAGAAAAACGTTAACGTTTTGGCCACCCAAAAAACGTAAGTGTTTTGGACAAGAGAAGAATGAGAAGTGTGTATGAAAAACAATGAGCATGGCTGTGGTTATGCGTGAAGGATGACAGCTACAAGGAGCAATTAATGGAGAGAAAACAAAAGGAATAAGCTAGTGGCAAAGAGAGCAACGAAGACAGTAATATGAGTGAACCAAGGCATGCGTGAGTAAGGTGGACCAAGAGCTTTATTTGTCACATCAATAAATAACAAAAAAGAGAGAGAGCTGGCTGCGTGAATATAGAGAAAAGCGAAAAAATGTGAAGAGAGGCTAGAGTTACGTTGAAAAATGTTGAGTAGCATTAATGAAAAATAAAAAATAAAAAAGCAGCTGGCGACACAATTAGAGAGGAACGAAGCGTGAGCTGATGGGATTCAATAGAGAAAAATAAAAAAGCAGCTAGTAGCAGTAAAAGAGAGGATACAACGTTAATGTGTAGATGAAGGACATTCGGTGAGACCAAAAGAACAAAAACCTTCATTAAAAATCATTAATACAAATCGAAGTAGTAATTGGCGGCTAGACTGCATGAAAGGAGTGAGCGTGAAAGTGGAAAAAGAATAAAGGGGAGTAGCATGAAAATAGAAATAGATTGGAGTAGCAACTACAGAGAAGAGTAGCTGGAGGGTGTGAAAAGAAGAGAGCGAAGCCAGCAGCTATGCGTGAATAGGAGGAGATAGTGGTGACAGTGCGTCAATGGAAGGAGAGAGTTACAGTCGAAGATAAAATAAGAACCAAAGAGAAACGAGCAGTGGCGGCGGCAGAAAAATGAGGAGGGTGTATTTTGATAAAGGGTGGACCAAAAACCTTTGAAAAATTCATTCAATATAAGAGACGAAGAAAGCAACAGCTGGAGGGCCATTCAATACATATTCAATACAAAGTGAAAAAGAAGGAACGTGCATGAATAAAGTGGCAAGAAGGTGGACTAACAATGTTATTAGTCACATTAATAAACAGGGAAGAAACGAGAGCAGCGTTATAGTGAAACAAAAGCAATAGCTAGCGGTGGAGAAGGAGCCACTAATTATTTATCAGGTCAGCCTTCATCATAACACAGCAATGCAACCCTCCAACAACATAAACAGTCTCCATTCATGCAAGCCTCAAAAGAAGACAGCTACTTGGCCAAGCTTTTCAATCCCAGCAGTTATGGTTTTGATGGGATTAAGGCCTTAGATGATTGAATGCCATAACCAATGGGATTTAATTTATCGAAAAATTAATCAAGCAATATACTTGAGACTAAAGTGTAGACCAACCTTAGGATCTTGTAGGAGGATACCTAGGATTAACGAACTTAATTTTAGGCTTCTTATATTGAATGCCTTTTATTCCGAATTATCTATGAACTAAGTGGGTAACTCGGATTTAGAAGAGAAGGGAATTCTTATAAATATTGGGTTTGACTTGCTTAAGTGAAGTAATTCCTAGATCAATCCACCGTTATAATTTTTAGTGTCCAATCTAATTGAAATCTAACACCTTAGCCAATTTTTGTCAGTTGATTAAGTTTAGTCGCATTTATTTCATATTTTGCATCAAGCATATTTCCTTAATTCGCTTATTTTATTTCATTTTCAAATCAATCAAATTTTGATCATTTGAGTAATTTTGTATCATTTAATTTAATTGTCTTGCGTGTTGGAATCCCTTAGGTACGATATCCAGTTCTTACCATTTTATATTACTTGGCGACGAGGTACACTTGCCTCTAGTTGGTCTAGATAGAATTTAATTTATATTGCTTTGTTTAGATTGTACCAATTCTGATGTGAACAAGACAGCTTTTAGGACCTATTATGGGCATTATGAGTTCCTAGTCATGCCATTTGGATTGACTAATACTTCGATTTCATTCTGGATCTTATTAATAGGGTCTTCAAGGAGTATCTAGATCAATTTGTCATAGTGTTTATCGATGACATTCTGGTTTATTCCAAAAATGAAGAGGAACATGAAAACATCTCTAGATAGTGCTGCAAACACTAAGGGAGAGGGAATTTTATGCTAAATTCAACAAATGTGAATTTTGGCTTCAAGAGGTGATCTTTCTTGGGCATTTGATCTTAAAGGATGGAGTACATGTTGATCCGAGAAAAATTGAAGTAGTGGTGAAGTGGCATGCATCAAAGACAGTTGCAGATGTCAGGAGCTTTTTGGGACTGGCAGGGTATTATAGGAGGTTTATGGAAGGATTTTCTATGATAGTTGCTCCGACAACCAAGTTATTAAGGAAAAATCAGAAGTTTATATGGAGTGATGAATGTCAGAAAAGCTTTGATGAGCTTAAGCATAGATTGACAAATGTTCCAATTCTAACTTTACCTATGGGAGATGAGGGTTACACAATTTACAGTGATGCTTCAAAGAAGGGTTTGGGTTGTATGTTGATGCAGGGAGACAAAGTAATAGTGTATGCCTCGCGGCAATTGAAGCCATATGAGTTGAATTATCTGACCCATGATCTAGAATTGGTAGCAGTAATTTTTGCCTCTAAGATTTGGAGACATTATTTGTATAGAGTTCAGACGAGAATTTTTACAGATTATAAAAGTCTTAAGTACTTATTGAGCTAGAAAGAGTTAAATTTGAGACAGAGAAGGTGGCTAGAGTTGCTCAAAGATTATGACCTGTTGATTGAATATCACCCAAGAAAGGCGAACGTGGTGGCAGATTCCTTGAGTAGGAAATCCTCTGTAGCCTATATTCAGATAGTTTATTTGTCGTTATTGACAGAGATGGTTAAGCTGAAGATAAGTTTGACATAGGAGGAGCCTGATTGCATTATGGCAAATTTCAGAGTGAGACCAATACTCAGGGAGAAAGTTAAGGAGTTGCAAGCACGAGATGTAGAATTGAACAAACTCTGAGAAGAAATTCAGAATGGTAAGAAATATGAAGTGGTAGTGAGGAATGATGGACTTATGGTTGTAGGCAACCAACTTTGTACTCCAAATGTCTAGGAGGTAAAGGATGAGATACTCGACGAGGCACATAATGCACCTTATGCTATGCACCCAGATCTCACTAGAATGTACTAAGATTTGAAAGAGTATTTCTGGTAGAAAGACATGAAGAGGGATGTAGCAAAATATGCAAGTAAGTGTTTAGTGTGTCAACAAGTTAAGGCTGAACACCATGCACCTTCAAGCAAGTTAAGGCCATTGTCCATTCCTGAGTGGAAGTGGCAAAGGATGACTATGGATTTTCTGATAGGTTTGCCCAAGACCAGTAGGAAGCATGATGCTATATAGGTTATTATTGATCGTTTGATGAAGTCAGCCCATTTTTTGGAAATTAAACAGACTGATTCTCTGTATGTACTAGCAAAGAAGTATATTGATGAAATAGTGAGACTGCATAGGATTCTAGATTCTATAGTTTCTGACTGAGATCTTCGATTTACCTCGAGATTCTGGGGAAGTTTACAGGAGGCTATAGGAACTAAGTTGAATTTTAGCACCGCTTTTCACCCCTAAATAGATGGTCAGTTTGAGAGAACCATTCGGACCCTTGAGAGAGTGGTCAGGGCATGTATGATGGATTTCAAAGCAGCTTGGGATGAGCATTTACCATTGGTCTAATTTGCTTACAATAATTCATACCATTCAAGCATTCAGATGGCTCCTTATAAAGCACTGTATGGGAGGAGATGTAGAACTCCTATATGCTAGGATGAAGAAGGAGAAAGGAGATTAGTGGGACCAGAGTTGCTCCTAAGGACCATTAACAAGGTCAATTTAATTAAGCAGAGGCTTAAAGCAGCACAAGATAGAATGAAAAGCTATACTGATGCACATCGAAAGGAAATGGAGTATGAAGTGGGAGAGAAAGTTTTCCTTATGACATCTCCTTAGAAAGGAGTCATGAGATTTGGCAAGAAGGGTAAGCTGAGTCTAAGATATGTGAGTCCTTACGAGATTCTTGAGAGAATTGGACCGCTAGCCTATAGGTTGGCACTGCCACCGAAATTATCACAGATACATGATGTCTTCCATATTTTCATGTTGAAGAGGTATAGATCGAATCCCTCTCACATCATTCAGATCACTAAGCTCCAATTGAGAGATGATCTAACTTATGAGGAGACTCCAGTGGAGATTTTGGATACTAAGGACAAGGTTCTCAGGAACAAGACAGTTCTGCTAGTCAAATTTCTATGGAGAAACCATTCTATGGCAGACGCCATATGGGAGCCCTTGGAAGCCATGAAGGAGAAGTATCCACACCTCTTTGATGACTCAGGTAAGAATTTCGAGGATGAAATTTTTTTAAGAGGGCGAGAAATGTTGGCCCCTGAAATATTTTTATTGTGTTAAGCGTGATATTATATGGAATTTGAATTTTTGCCTTTGAATGAATGAAGTTATTCAGCATGATTTAAATAAATTATGAGGTCATGATAGAATTATTATTGGAGTTTAATTATTTATTCCAATGTTAGTAGGATTTTAATTCACTAGTTAGTGAAATTAATTCATTAATAATGAATTGAGGGCATTTTTGTCATGTCACTTAAGTTTAGAGATCATGGAGCATAAAAGAAAGGGCAAAGATGACTTTTAGCGCTCATTAAGGGTACAATGGGAAGAAGAAAGTGTAGTCTTGCTCTTAAGGTGGAGAAAAACATGAATTGAAGGAGAGAATGAAGTGAAAAATGAAAATGAGAGAGAAGAGGGAAGAGAGTTTCATGGGAAAAGAAGAAAAGAAGAGAAAGCTAAACTAGGTTTACAATTTTCTTAGTTTTAAAAAGTGATTTTGAAGTTGTTCAAGAAGGGAAAAAGAAAGAGGAAGAGAAGAGCTTCCATTTGAGCCAAACATATATTTGTTTGGTGAAGATTCAAGGTAAGCCAAATTTTAACCTTTGGATTTTTTGAAGGATTTTGGTTCATAAAGCTTAGAAAATGCATGGGTTTAAGTATTCTAGAATCAATTTTTAGTGAATGTGCATTTTGAGTTCTCAATTTGGATTCCTATTGAATTGGGATTTTTACTAATGTTGAAGGAAATCAAGAGGAGAGACAGGAGGAGCTAGAAGAGAGGCATCTTTGAGCAATTTTTAAGCAAGGAATTCAAGGTGGGTTACATTCTTATAATTGAATAATAAGCCATTAATGTTTCTTCAAAATCAAGAAAGTAAATGTTTTTCAATTGTATTATAAATGTCAATTATTGCTCTTTGAATGCTTTAAGAAAGTGTTAAATGTTTGGTATATGAATATTGTCTTGACGATTTATGAAAAGAATGCAAAAATGAATTTTTTTACTATGTCTATGAAATAACTTTTTAAAAAAAGTGCCATTTTGAGCAACAATTTTACAAGTTATGAAATACATGTTGTGTGGGTTTAGTCTGGTCCATTCTGTATGTCAAATACACTTTGACTAAAGGCTTCTCCCGCCTGCCTGCAAATGGCATAGAGCTCCTTCAGAGATCCCTCATGTTTACGACTACGCAAAACTACTATATGAGATTGTGTTAGTTCGTTCTGTTCATGACTACACAGGACCATTTCATGAGAATCTGTTAGCTCGTTCTATTTATGGACCTCCCAAACCATTTTGATGTGTTGACAAGTTTATTGAATTCATGATTTGGGTTGCTTATAAAGTGTTTAATAAATTAAGAATGTGGAAATATGTGTTTCATGATGCATTGTGAATTTTTCAATGGTTTTGCTTATTGCCGGTTATAAACTTGTTACCTACAAGCTTTAAGCTCACACCCACATTCTGTCTCATCTTCAGGCGATGATCAAGAGATCAAGTGATCGAGCATAAGGGCATTACTTAGGATTATGCTTATTTTGTATTTTTAATTTAGTTTTTGTAAAACAAGGCTTTAGTTGCATTTTGAGCAATTCTACTTTGTGTAAATTGTGTATTTTTAGACTATGATGTATTGTGGCTTGAAATGTCCATTAAAGCTTTGTAAAACTCTTATATTTCGATTTTAATCAAATGTGATTATGTTTTCACTCATGACTCTCAAAGTTTGTAGATTGCATTTTCAAGCATTCATAAGGGTAAAATTTTGTGTTCTGACTTCTAGGGTAAATTTGTATTGATCTATGTTGAATTAGACAGAGTTGTCTTCTTGCAAGTTGTAGATCTTTCTAGCTTTCCAAAGATATAAAGTATGAAATTTTTGGAAGTTGGGATTGGGAGATACGATCATTATAAGTTTGTAATGTTGTTCAGGATGTATATAGGACAACTATAGTGAAAGATGAGAATTTCTTGTATGTGATGAATCAATGGAGTTGAGATCTGGGAGTTTAATGAAATCAACTTGGTAATTGAATGTTTAAGGAGGGACATTTCATTGGAAGAAGTGAAATTGGGAAGATTATTACTAAAAGTGATGTTAGAGTAGATGTAGGAATCATTGGAGATGCTTGGAGGGAGATTGGTATGTTCGGTGGAGTCTAACCTTCAGAACATCATAAGACTTATCATTATTGGGTCTTCTTCTCAAAACTCCCCTTTTTTAGGCTTAGCTCAGCTCTTAGAACAGTCGACTACTACGATGGTAGTCGACTAGTACATTTATCCCTTTCAAGAGCTACAACTTTTATGAAGACCTCGAAGGCCAATTTTATCTTCTGAAGGGTCAAAAATAGGGCAGAAGATAACTATGAATAGTAACCCAAACGATAGCATGAACAGTGACACAGACGAAGTCTGTGAACAATAACACAGACGATACTCTATGAACAGTAACACAGACGAAGTCTGTGAATAGTCTTAGTCTGGATCGTCTTAGTCTGAATCATCTTAGTCTGGATAGTCTTAGTCAAAATCATCTTATTCTGGATCGTCTTAGTATGAATTGTCTTAGTCCGGATCATCTTAGGCTGGATCGTCTTAGTCTGGATCGTCTTAGACTGATTCGTCTGATCCATTTCAGACCTAATTACTTCGTCTGAGACAAAATTATCTTATTTTGATCCTCTAGATAGCGAAATCCCTCTTCAAAGTCTTCAACAAAGTTGTAGATCTTGAAGTCCTCTTCGAAACCATCAAAAATGACCAAAATTTGATATTTTTAGTGAAAGTTATGGCAATTGTCCCAAGATAGGTACAGTATGATTGAGGACATAATCAGGTTTGACTCTTTTGGCCATAACTTAATCACTCGATCTCCAAATGAAGTGATTATTGAACTAATAGATTCTTAATATATTTTTATACCTCTCCATAAAAATTTTGTTATTCATTGGGGTTGATTCGAAAAATATTGATGGAGAGAAGATGAAGGAAACGACAAAAAGAGCATGAATTGGTTGTTTTACTGAACATACTTTGGTATTTTAATCATATCT
>JAOTJB010001993.1:0-11905 GCA_027123815.1 Erythroxylum minutifolium | reverse complement strand
TGATTTAACTCCTCTTGCATAGCTAAAATCCAAGCTTCATCTTGAAGAGCTTCATCAATTTTCTTAGGTTCTAATTCAGAAACAAAAGCTACATTGGCCTCTCTCCTAAACTTAGATCTAGTTCTCACTCCTTCTGATGTTTCTCCTATAATTAAATTTTCTGGGTGAGAAGATTTATATCTCCAGTCTTTTCTCAAACTAATATTCTTAGAGAGATCTACTATTTTATCAGATGGATCGTCTAATGGTGAATCGTTTGGGTTACTTGCTAAGGGAGCAGATAGAGTTTCATCATTAGAATCGTCTCTCTTATTTAGATGAGAATCATCATCAAACTTTACATGCATAGATTCTTTAACAGATTTAGGAACAAGATTATAAACTCTATAAGCTTTAGATCTAATAGAATAACGTAGAAAAATTCTGAATTGATCTTAGAATCGAATTTATCTTAATTCTCTTTTGTATTCAAGTTAGTGCATTTGCAACCAAAAGGATGAAAGTAAGAAATATTTGGTTTTCTTCCCTTCCATAACTCACATGGAGTTTTATTTAAAATAGGTTGCAGAAGTACTTTATTTTGAATATAACAAGCTGTATTTACAGCTTCTGCCCAAAAGTACTTAGGAAGATTCATTTCATATAGTATAGTCCTTGCCATTTCCTGAATCGTCTTGTTCTTTCTTTCTACAACTCCATTTTGTTGATGAGTTCTAAGAGTAAAGAAATTATGGAAAATTCCATTCTCTTCACAAAACATTTTAAAATTTTCATTTTCAAATTCTCCACCATAATCACTCCTAATTTCAGCAATAGAAATTTCTTTTTCATTTTGCAACCTTTTGGATAAGATTTTAAAGCATTTAAAAGATTCATCTTTATGAAATAGAAACAATGTCCAACAAAATCTAGTAAAATCATCAACAATTACAATACCATACTTCTTTCCACAAAGACTTACTGTTCTGGTTGGACTGAAAAAATCTATATGTAATAGTTCTAGAGGTCTATACGAAGTTACAATATTTTTAGACGAAAAGGATTTTTTAACCTGTTTTCCTTTCTGAAAACTCTCACAAAAGAAATCTCTGTTAAAAAATATCTTTGGTAAACCTCTTACCAAATCAAGTCTAACTAATTTGGAAATGTGTTTAAAACTAACATGACCTAGCTTTTTGTGCTAGATCAGTTTTTCATCATCTTTTGATATAAGGCATGAAACATTTGAACTTTTAAAATCATCTAAGTTAATTCTACAGAGATTACTTCATCTCTTGGCAGAAAAGAATATGGACCCGTCCTTGTTTCTAACTAAACAGGAATTTTGATTAAAGGATACTTCAAAACCAGAATCACATAATTAACTTATACTGATTAGATTATGCTTTAAAGCATCAACTAGTAGAACATTATCAATAGACGAAAAGGAATCTTTATCAATTTTACTGATCCCAATTATTTTGCCCTGTTAGTTGTCTCTAAAAGTTACTGATCCTCTTTGCTTATGTTAGAGGTCTAGGAACTTAGACCTTTTTCTCGTCATGTGTCACGAGTAGCCACTATTTAAGTACCATTGATGGTGATTGCTTCTTCCAAGTAAAGAGATCTGCAGTATATATTTTATCCTTCTTAGGTACCCATATTTTCTTGGGTCCTTTGGGGTTAGTCTTATAATTATTCTTAGAATAACAATAAGAATAATATTTATTTTACTTTCTATTAGGAACAAAATTCCTATTATGAAGAACATTTCAATTATGAATTGCATTTCTTCCTGAAAAGCCTAAACCACTTTTATCATCTAGATGTCTATAACTTCTAATCATATCATTCATCGTTTTTATGCTCTCCGTAAATTTTGATAAATCTGCTAAAAGAATATTAATCCTTTGTTTTAATTGATTAATCTACTCAAGTCTATCTATAGCTAATTTCTTTTTCATATCGTCAACTTGTTTCTTAAGGCAGATGTTTTCTCTTCTAAGATTTTTGTGTTCTTAGAATGTTCAATAAATTTCTTTTTCAACAATCTATATTGTTTTAGAATAGCATGTAAATCTTCTAACAATTCTAAATAGGCATGATGAATATCATTAAAGTCAGAGATTACCTCATCATCGCTTTCACCTTCAGCTAACAAGCATATGTTTGCTTGTTTTGATGATTATGAGTTGGATTCAGATTCAGACGAATCCAGATCTTCCCATATTGCCATCATGCCTTTTTGTTTCCTTGACTCTTCTTTTGTTTTCTTTTGAGCAAGGGGCATTCAGACTTGTAATGTCTTGGTTTATTACACTTATAACAGATAATAGAACTTTTCTTATTCTTTGAATCATCTTTGCTCATCTTTTTTAAAGACGAATCTTTATTTCTCTTTGTTTTCTTTTTCCACATCCTTCTAATTTTTTTTAAAATGAAAGATAGTTAATCTTCATCTTCACTTAAATCTTGATCAGATTCACTGGCATCATCATTCTTGATTTCTTTAATCTTTAATGCTTCTGAAGACGTGCTCCTATTTTTCTGGATTTTTTGATTCTTCTGACCAGTCTTTAATGCAATAGATTTATCCCTTCTGGGTTTATATTTTGCATCTAGCTGTACTTTATAGATTTTCAATGAACCAAGCAATTCATCTAGCTTTAGCTTGCTTAAATCCTTGGCCTCTTATATTGCTATTACTTTAGGTCTCCATCTTTTTGGAAGAATTCTAAGGATCTTTATGACATGATCTTGACTATCGTAGATTCTTCCCAGAGCTTTAAGTCCATTAATGATTGTTTGGAATTATCCAAACATTTGATCAATGGACTCATCATCTTTCATCTTGAACTACTCATAATGATGAACAACAATACCAATCTTGGATTCATTCACCTGGTTTGTACCCTCATGTGCAATGGCTAATGTGTCCCACATTTCCTTTGTAAATTCGCATCTATGAACCTTATCATATTCACTTCTGCTTAGAGCACAACTTAAAAATAACTTGGCCTTTGAATTTAATTGAACACGAGCTTTCTAACCAGCTAACCATTGGTCATGAGAGATGGTTTTCCCTTCCTAGTCTGTTGGAATATATGGACAACTTTCAATGATATCCCAAAAATCAATATGTGTGGATTCTATGAGGAGCCGCATTTTGTCCTTCCAATAATGATATTCTTCACCATTGAATGCAGGAGGTCTTATGACTGAGGCACCTTCAGCTATAAAAACATGTAATTTAGCCATGGATCTTTGTCCTCACTTTGTAATAGTGTTTCTTGGAAACTTTGCTCTAATACCAACTGAAGTAAATCACTTGTTACTATAGAAATCACATATAATATGTAAAATAAACAAGAAGGGGGGTTGAATTGTGTTAAATCGTCTGAGATGATAATCTTTAAAAAACTTCTTGATTTTCTTAAAAGATTCAGACGGTTACAAAACAACACATTTATTTTGATTAAGTAATGCACTAGCGGAAATAGTATCTATTCTTTTATCAATAAGAAATTAAAGAGATAAGGGTTAAAGAATATGACACCGCGATTTATACTGGTTCACCCTTAACCTTTAGGCTACGTCCAGTCCTTAGAGTTTATCTGAGATTTCACTATCTCTTACAACTTTACAAGTATTATTTCTCACTTCCAGAGTCTCTTCAAGTCTCTTTTAGAAAGCATTCTTTATCTGCTATCTTAGCCTCTTCAGGCTCTAGCCTTCCCTTTCACTTAGAAAGATATTGTTTGAGTTTCCTAAACTCACATTACAGGTGTTCTTAATCTCTCTTGTTCCTTCTTTTCACTCAGGATATTTTTACAGTATACTCACTTGATTATTTCATGTAAGTAAAGAGTTGAGAGTTGAAAGTTAAAAAGTTGAAAGTTGTTTTGTCTATGACTACAACTGATATTTATAGTCTAATTCTTCAACGGTCTTCTTGAGAAAACTGTTTGTAGAATCTTCAGAGATCAGTTATTAGTTGAGTCCTGTAACTAACTCCAACTAACTAACTAACTGACGTTGTAGATTATTCTTCAATTATATCATCTTGATTTTATTTGTATGCTTCGTCTTATGTCTTCACTTCGTCTTATGTCTTCGCTTCATCTTATGACTTCCCTTTGTCTTACGACTTAGCTTCGTTTTAAGACTTGTGACTTCATCTCGGCCATCTTACACTTTGTCTTAGGCAACTCTTTGAATATCATTTTGATTTGATGATTAGTACTACTTACATTTATCTGCACACTTAACAAACTCATCAAAACAGCTCACATACTTCTTTTATTATTATTATCTGACTTTCATCAAATTCAAAAGAAGAAGTTAAGTCTTCTTGACTTAACAATATTGATGACACGATCGTGCCTTACTTCTATTTCCTCGAACTCTTTACACATAGTAACATTGCCTACCGTTTTAATCTATCCTCAGTTAATCACTATAAATGCTTCTATGCCCCACTATGAGTCATCTTAGAATTTTAACTATGAGAACTATAACTAAAGAATATTCAGCAAGTTATAGATCATTTCGTATATCATATCCAAGTATATGCTACATAAGTTTTTAATAATATTGCTTGTCAAGGTAATCACATTATCCGATATGTGCTCATGATAACAATTCAACTTAACCTTGAAAATTTCTACATATCTCACTATCATTTATCTCATCTTCCAGCTATTATTTATTTCATCCTTTATATGTATGTTCTCTATCAATTCAGAATTATAGATGTATAATCATCACGACATTTTGATCCTAATTTCATTAACAAATTCTTATGCTAAATCATAACTCATGACTCATAACTCAAACAATCATTTCAATTCCATGTTCATCTTCTCAAGGTCATAATAAATTTTTGTTTTCATTTCATTTTGCTTGTACACGTTAAATCTTGTCATTTATACTTATATATCCACTTTCCTCATCTAATTCGTGTTTCTACAGAAGGGTTTCATCCTCCTTCAAGATGGAGGCTTAATGATGCTTAAATAGTCTAAAAACCCTAAGTTTAATGAAGCCCTGCATATTGCTTCAGATTATGATTCCCACGATCGTGGGAATCATAATCTGAGACAATATGCAGGGCTTGGCATGATTCCCACAATTGTGGGAATTGGCCATAGAATACTTCCTCTTTCCTTTTCCTTTTGATTTGTAGCTCAATCTCGAAGTTGCTTCATCTTGCTTCCTACATAAAAATAGTCAGTTCTTACCTTAAATTAACATCAAAGATAAAAGAACAACAATGTAAATCAAACTAAACAAAAATATACAAAATGAATCCTAAACTACAACAATAATCAACAATTATGCAAGAAAACACACGCTAATTACCTAGAAAAACATAACTTAATACACACCTATCGATCCCACGATCATGGCCTGACAAAACAAAGTTTCTGTCACAATCGTGACCTCGCCCCAGTCTAAGTCGCATATACACGAGTCACAGGCATGGGCATTCGTTAAAAGTTAAATTGTTGAAAGTAGTGAGAGGGATGATAATCTGTCAAGATGTGAGAAAATAAAAATTTTTGGATATCTAGAAAAGTGGAATAGTATCTGGTTCGATATGATAGATAAAGATTCACTACATTTGTATACGTGGTTGTATCGTTGAACATGATATTATTATTGTACTGTCATGGTATATCCTCAAATGTGATGTATATGTGAATATATTGTCATTGATTGATTGAGGAAAATAGAGATATGATAGAAATGATAAAATTTTAAAGTGTATAAGCAAAGTTGGATGAAAACAAAATTTTCTATGATCTTAAGAGGTTGAAATTGGACTTTGAATGGTTGTTTGATTATCATGATAAAAGTTTATTATTTAGTGTAAGAATATGTCTGTGGAATTAAGATTAGAATTTCAAGATGGTTATACCCCTATGATTTTGAATTAATTGAGAACGTATGTATGTAAGATGAAATAAATGATAATTGGTAGAAGGAGATAAATGATAGCGATATGTGTAGAAGTTCTCAAGGTTAAGCTGACCAGTTATTATGAGTACAAATATGATAATATGTGTACATTGGTGAATAATGTTATTGAGTACATATGTAATATTTACTTGGAGATGATATAGGAGGTGACGTATGATTTATTAAATGCTCTTAAGTCTTAGTCCCCATAGCCAAACTTATCAGATGAATCAGAGTAACATATGAAAGTGTTTATAGTGATTAATTGAGGACAGGTTGAAAGTATAAATGATGTCACCATGTGTGATGGATTCGAGGAAAAAGAAGAAGGGCACGATCATAGGGACTAATCGGCTATGTCACAATCATAGTATAGTCCCTACGATCATGGCTAGATCCATAAGCTTCTGTCACGATCGTGGGAAGGTCCACCACCAACATGGATAGGTGTAAAAAGGAGAAGTGTTATCCAGAATCAATTGAGATTAAGGTATCCTTAGCATAAGTTATTAATTGTTGAATTGTCAAAAATACATCTCTAGATAAGATGTGATGATTTTGATGATAAGTACCAAAGCATAAGAGTAAATGGATGTGTTTATTACTTCGATGAGCTTTATTATAAAGAGTATTCTGACCATGTAAAGTGTGATAGAAATTGATCTTATGGAGATGTTATGAATAGTTGAAATCGATCTTATTGAGGCACTAAGAATGATTGGAAAGCAATGATGAATATAGTTGATTGATAAAGATTACTTGAATAGTATAGATGATAGTAGCAAGAAATCTTATTTCAAAGAAGACTTCCACCGAATTAGGTCAAGTAGAGTAAATGGTTTACTTCTAAGAATGAATGAATATATCGATTGAATCAAAAGTAAATACTGGAGTCGGAAAGATACGAGACTCGTTTACAAAAAAAAGAATATAGTATAGAGAGTGCATGTGTTTTATCTGTTGTAAAGTATCCAACCATGTTATTGGATTCTTGAATTGGAGATGATATGATTGCTATTACTAAAGGAACTTAAATCCACAATGTGCTCTATATTCATATATCCAGAATATATAAATTAGATTTTAAGGGTTATATTTAGAAAATTGAGACTTGTAAATAAATTGAAATGTGTGGAGAAACTAGTATGAATGAATAGATATTATAATAAGTCAATGAGAAATTAGAGGAAATCGAATGAATGGAGAAAGTCATTTGAGAAATAAATCAATTGGGGACTGAGAAAAACACGAGAAAATGTTACCCCATCTGAGGAATTAAAAACACCGATGTAATTATATCATCTAGATTTGTTGATTTTTTTACTATATAATGATGTTTTACACCAGAGATTAGGATGTAATCTAATGCAACATAATAAGGTGATTTTGTATGCATCGAGACAATTAAAGTCTCATGAGTTGATTATTTGATAGATGATTTAGAAATTACTGTAATAGTAGTAATTTCTAAATGGATGTGTTTATTACTTCACTGAGCTTTATTATAAAGAGTATTCTTACCATGTAAAGTGTGATAGAAATTAATCTTATTGAGATGTTATAAATAGTTGAAATCGATCTTATTGAGGCATTAAGAATGATTAGAAAGCAATGATGAATATAGTTGATTGATAAAGATTACATGAATAGTATAGATGATAGTAGCAAGAAATCTTCTTTCAATGAAGACTTCCACTGAATTACGTGAAGTAGAGCGAATGGTTTACTTCTAACGATGAATGAATATCAAATGAATTAAAAGTGAATACTGGAGTTGGATAGATATGAGACTCATTTACAAAAAAAAAAGAATATATATAGAGAGTGCATGTGTTTTATCTATTGTAAAGTATCCAACCATGTTATTGGATTCTTGAATTGGAGATGATATGATTACTATTGCTAAAGGAACTCAGATCCACAATGTGCTCTATATTCATATATCCAGAAGATATAAATTAGATTTTGAGGGTTATGTTTAGAAAATTGAGACTTACAAATAAATTGAAATGTGTAGAGAAACTAGTATGAATGAATAGATATTTTAATAAGTTAATGAGAAATTAGAGGAAGTTGAATGAATGGAGAAAGTCATTTGAGAAACTAAATCAACTAGGGGACTGAGAAAAACACGAGATAATATTACCCCATCTGAGGAATTAAAAACACCGATGCAATTATATCATCTTGATTTAGAGATTTTGTAGTATATAATAATGTTTTACGCCAGAGATTAGGATGTAATCTGATGCAGCATAATAAGGTGATTTTGTATGCATCGAGACAATGAAAGTCTCATGAGTTGATTTTTTGATAGATGATTTTGAAATTACTACAATTGTAATTGCTTTGAGAACTTGGAGAAATTATATGTACAGTGAAACATTATATATATATATATATATATATATACACACACACACAACACTAGCTTTACTGGGAAATACTCATTTGTGCATCATGATCTTCAAGTAACTCTATCCATTGTATTAATCTCATATTCAATTCTTTCAAAGTCAATAATTACCTCAAACTTTAATGGTCTATATATTTATGGATAGAGTTACTTGAAGATCGTGATGTACAAATGAGTATTTCCCAATAAAGCTAGTGTTGTAATATGAAGAATTAAACAGAAAATCCAATAGTAGTGTAGCACAAATTCTAATATTGAGGTTACCAAATATAGTGCAATGAAGAGCCTAGAATGATTGAGTTAAAATTGGGGAAAAATGAAGTGTTATTAGTTGCATAGAATTTAAGACTAGTTTTGTATGGAAGGATTAGAAAAGCCCTGAGTGAGGATTTAAAATTTGTGAATCTTATTGAGCAATTGGAAATGAATTCGAATTTTGAGTTTAATTGGAAAATTCATATTTTCTGGTTGTAGTAAAATGTATGTGTACCAGTATGTGTACCCAATAAAGATGATTGAGTAAAGAGATTATTAGAGAAAGTACAAATAATAACCTATGCTAGACATCCTAGTAGGAATCTACCGAAGCAACATTTGGCAGCTAAGAATATAGAATCAAGTGACTGAATGTTTGAATTACCAACAGTCTTAAATGTTGGAGATATACTTAGAACTTATATTTTGGAGTTCCTAGGAACATGAGATCAATATATAGTTTTGATTGAAATCGATTATGAAAATCATTATCACAGTGGTATCGGTAGGACATCGTATAAGGCGTTATATGAAAAAATGAGTTGTCCACCCTAATATCGAGATGGAGAGGGCGTAAAAATGGTTGAAGGCCATACTCGATTCGAGATGTTGTTTATAAGTGAAATTGAACTGTATTAGAAATTAAGTGATTCAAGAAAGATAAATGAGTTAGTTGGATCAACACGACCGAAGATATGGAATATAAAGAGATAGATAAAGTGTTTGTAAAAGTACTACCTTAGCAAGGTGTGTTAAAGTTTGTTAAATAGCTACGCCTGAATTGTATTGGTCCATATGAAGTTATTGAGAGCATAGGACTACTGACTTAAGATAGTCTCACCAACAAAGATATATCAGATCAACATTGTGTTACATGAGTATGTTAAGAAATATTGATATGATCTGACATAGACGTATTATCGGCATAAGAAGTGAAACTTGAGAGTAATATGAGATATATTGAGGAATTAGTTTAGATAGAGGGATATTAGAATAAGCAACTAAAAAATTGAGTGATTCCATCACTTGTAGTCAATTGGAAGAAATTATTTGAGTGATGTAGGTACAAGGGAAACGAAGGAGCACATGAGGAAACAATACCCCTACCTTTTTTGAACAATCAAGAAAGAATTTCGAGGACAAAATTTATTAAGGGGGAATTGTAACATCCTGTTCCTATATTCAGGGTTAGAGCTTGGGAATACCATACATGAGAAATAACAATGAGAGAGTAGAAATGCACTTCAAACTTACGTATATTATAGCATACTTAAGCGTGAATTTGATTATTGCACACATTACAATGATTTGTTCATGCACTCATTTGGCATTTTCGGTTATAATTGATATTTAACATGATTACAATGTGAATTGTGGATTATGTGTCTTAAAAATTGAGTTGGTGTGTTTTCTTAGTGATTTAGAATTTTTGGTGAAATTTGAGAATTTTTTGGAATTGAGGGTATTTTTGAACTAGGAGAAATGCCAAGTGGTGAGACAATTGATGAATAGTAGCAGAAATAAGTGTTAGATGGCAGTAGAAACTTTTATGAATGACATTGGGATTTAATGACAAGTGTCATTGAAAATTGGGAGAAAGTTGGAATAGAAATTGGAGACAAAATGGACTAGTTATTAAAGTGGACCAAATGGGACCATAAGGTGGTGACATGTGGCAAGTCATAAGTATCACTTGCCACGCCACACACCCTTCCACGATATTTTCTTACATTTGAAAGACTAATTTTTTTCTTTCATTTGGCTAAAACACGTTTTCTTCTTCTGTCTACATTGCTCTTCATTTTCTTCATTCCTTTTCTCCATCATCTACAATACCTCCTCTCACCTTCATCATATTGAGTTTTGCTCAACTCCTTCCCTTTGTTTCTTCAAGCTTCTTATTGTCTTCTTCCTCTTTGTTACCTAAAACCTAGCTCATTCCTCTCCAAAATGGTGATGATGATGTGGTTCAAGAAAAGCTAGGGTTAAGTGAGAATGTGAAGATCTTGAAGTAAACAAGTGAGTATAAAACATTACTTTTCTTTATTTGTTGAATAGAACATGTTTCGATGATAGTTAAGGGTTAAATGAACATAAAATAAGGATATGTACATGCTGAAATGTGGATGAGAAAAATGGATGTATAAATGTCTTATTTTTTGTGTATATTATGACTGATATTTCTTAAGTTGTTGTAGAGATGAGGTTGGAATTGAAAGAGCACTAAAATGGTGTAGAAAACGTGCAGAAAAATTTGACTACTAAATGAATGTTTCATATTGCGTTTACAAAGTATATGGCGTGTATCTATTTGTTGGTTTTAGAAATGAAACAAAAATGAGTTTAGAGCTAAAGGAAGGGAGCAATGTGATGTCTTGAAATGAGGGGAATTAAAAGGACAAATTAGAAGAGAAAAGAAGGTGTTAATGATGTTGAACATGTGCAGAAAGTGGTGATGAATGTGTATATGTATGTGTTCTATTTTTTGTGTTTATGATAACTCTCGATTTGATTTGTTTGTGAATGATATTGAGTTGAAGTGGAGGTAGGAATGAGGAGGAAATAATGAGGACATGAGTTAGAAATGATAGACTAAGAAAAAGAGATGAACTAGGATGAAAATGAAGTTAAATGTGTGCTAGAAAATGTAGATGGAGTGTTTTTAGTGAACATGATCCTATATTTTGACCATATCCTGATATATATATATATATATATATATATATATCCAAATGGGAAGATTTTTTATTTAATATTAAACTATAGACATATGGCTACATTTTTCATGAAGGAATCAAATTTAAATTCCATCGTTAATGGTTTCACAATTTGGCTTGAATTTGAGAACTGTGAGCTGTCGCAATATGAGAATAGTCTGTAGTATTTTGGTTATAACTTGTAGAGTACTGAACCAAAATGTATGAATGTGATGTTAATAGAAACTTAAGTTAAAGAGTAATATTTATTTAGATGAAGGTGCTACCTAAATACCTCATTTTCTAGGTCATAATGGTCATACAAAACGGATCTAAAAATTTTTCCTGAGAAAAACTGGAAAATTCTAGGACAAATAGGAGATTAGTTTCTGTCACGATTGTGGCAGGGGATGTCGTGGGCAGTGATTTTTCATGGTAATGTTTTTATTATGCAATGGTTGAACCAGTTACGAATGAGGTATATAAATATGATGATTCTGGACTTAATTGGGGCTTTAAAGGAACATAATTTGATGTTGGAAAAGTTGGTTAAATGTGTGATAAGTTTTGATTGATCTTGATGTTATACTTTAAGGAA
>JAOTJB010001978.1:0-11906 GCA_027123815.1 Erythroxylum minutifolium | reverse complement strand
TCTATTGTGAGGGCTACTGAATGTCCAAATGAAGGAGCAAAACTGTTCAACAATACAAAGTGGATTGCTCAAAGTCATATAAATAAAGACAACATCAATCGACACCTATATGGATCGAGTAATCCAGGAGTCAAGAAGTCTTCAAATCTAATTCTGAAGGCTAGGGTTCTTCTTTCAATTCTTCTTCACTGTATTTTACCAAAAGTGGGATAAAAGGATTTGGTGACGATGAATGATGAACGTTGTCTATTTCATCTACTCACATACCATTCTATTAATCTTCCATTCTTGATTCTGACCTACATGATAAGGGCTAAGGAGGATTATCATCTGAAGAGTGGTTCGTTACCTTAAAGTATGCTGTTGACAAGATTCTTCAAAGAATCTGAAATTATACTTGATAGAGGAAATAGAGTAAAGGTAAATATTATACTTGATACCTCTACTATTCACAAAATGGGGATTAAGACTGAAGCTAAAACGGATAAAGATTTCACATCGATAACATAGTCTAAGGGGGAGCTTTCAATCAGAAGAAGCTGGAAAGAAGATGTTTCATCTAGTATGCAAGCAAAACCTCAATCAACTAGAAAAGTCTCAGCTGAGGTGGCAAAAGTTGAACAATCATCTTATAAGTCAATATGAGCCAAAACAATTCCTAAAAGGAAGGAAAGTGTAAAGGTTCAATAACCAACACACAAAGTGTCTTTAAAGAGGAAGGCTGAGACGCTCCAATCAGAAAGACCTGAGAAGTCTAGAAGGTCACTAAGATTGATGACCTTACGACAACAAGAACGGAAAAAGCAAAAAACCCTAATTCTCGGTCAAGTTTCTAAAAGTGCAAAGGAACAACAACAACAACAACAATAACAACCTATTAGAGCAATTGTCTCTATCACTCAGACTCAATCAGAACAACTGTCTAGAGAGACAGAGATAAAAAGGAAGTTAGTATTTAAGCAGAACAAGTCTCAACAAAAACTCTCTTCCAAGTTGACAGAAGAACAAAGGAAGACGAAGACTATTCAAAAAAAGAAGGTCGAAAAGCAGCAATCAATCGACAACCCTCCTCAACTAATGAAGAAAGAAGATTTGAAGATGAAGATTATAAAAGAATCAATACATGATCAAAACAGAGGTTTAATTATCATCAGAGAACCTCCTAAACAGAAATTCAAGGTTCAAGTTAAACCTATAATAGCAAACGATCAAACGATACATCTTCTTAGTCCTGAAGAAAGAAGATTGTATGGTATTCTGCAAGATGAAAAGGCAGAACTATATCCATTGCAGATGACAAAAAACCCTTACACAATCTACCCAGTGACAAGCAGAACAACGATAAAGATTGTACCAAATGTACAACCTAGACATCCAACACTAGTAGACAGTAAAGACAAAGGCAAGAAGAAGAAATTTCCTGATAAACAAGAAGATGGTCTCACGGAAGAAGAAATTCGAGTGGCGATGAAGAATATAGACGATGTATGTCATGCAGCTCAACCTGTAGGTGTCTATATTTCACGTCACATATCAAGGCTATTAGGAAGTAACTTTGGCACATTAACCACAGATGAAAGTTTCAAGGTCATTGGGGCAATATCGGAAGGAAGATAAAAAAATATTACAATTGAAGGTATCAATTTCTACTTAGAAACCTTTGTGCAATTACTTATTCATTTTAAACCTTTAGGTTTCATTCCTTCTGTCAAAGATATCCTACACCTTCTGGGAAAACCAATTTTCAAACTACCCAAACCTGATGATCTTGACATTCCACACTAAACACAACCTTTCCAATTACACCTCCATCAATATTATTGAATTAGATGATTCAATCAGAAACCCTTCTATCCCTAAGAACCTTCATCCACTAAATGAAAAGCTACAAGATTCAATCAATAATTCAGAGTTCTTGAAGACTTTCATCGCATGGACTGAAGCTAGTCAAAAACAAAAGGAAGATCAGGAAGTCTTAGCTAAACATATTAAAGAGATTGATACTAAGGCTGATGATCTTCTGAAATCTTGAAACGTCTGAAATGATATTTTTTTGATTAATAACAAATAAGGGGAGAATAGTAGAAAGGAAAGGATAATTAGTATTAGAAAATTATTTTTCTTATATATGCATTGTATATCTTGCATTATTCGTCTAAATAAATATATTATTTGACTAAAAATTATTCATCTGAATATTATCATTATCTGTTTGAATATCTTTTTATCTTCTAATATTATGATTATTTGTTATCATCAAAAAGGGGGATAGTGTTGTAAGATGAAGCAAAGACATAAGATGAAGTGAAGACATAAGAAGAAGCATACAAATCAAATGAAGATGATATAATTGAAGAATAATCTACAATGACAGTTAGTTAGTTAGTTAGTTAGTTGGAGTTGGTTACAGGACTCAACTAATAACTGATCTCTAAAGATTCTACAAGCATTTTTCTCAAGAAGATTGTTGGAGAATTAGACTATAAATATCAGTTGTATTCATAGAAAAATATACAACTTTGAACTTTCAACTCTCAACTCTCAACTCACATGAAATAATTTTGTAATCAAGTGAGTATACTGTAAAAATATCCTTAGTAAAAAGAAGGAAGAAGAGAGATCAAGAACACCTGTAATGTGAGTTTAGAAAACTCAAATAATATCTTTTCTAGTGAAAGGGAAGGCTAGAACCTGAAGAGGCTAAGACAGCAGATAAAGAATACTTTGTAAAAGAGACCTGAAGAGGCTCTAGAAGTGAGAAATAATACTTATAAAGTTGCAAGAGATAGTGAAATCTCATATAAACTCTGAGGACTGAACGTAGCCTAAAGGTTAAGGGTGAACCAGTATAAATCACACTGTCATATTCTCTAACCTTTATCTCTTTAATTTCTTGTTCTTAAAAGAATAGAAACTAGTTTCGCTATTGCATTACTCAAACAAAATAAATGCATTGTTTTGTAATCGTCTGAATCTTTCAAGAAATCAATAAGTTTTTTGAAAGATTACTATCTTAGATGATTTAACACAATTCAACCCCCCTTCTTATGTATTTTACATATTATATGTGATTTCTATAATAACAAGTGATTTACTTCACTTTGATGTAGACCATTAGTGATTTTCTGCCATATGCCATATTGTCTGAATGGAACACAACAAGGAAATTGGCTTGTCCTTATTGTGGCAATGATTCTGATGCATTTTATCTTCCAAATAGGGGCAAAAAATGTGGGTTTGACAAACAAAGAAAATTTCTTCCCCCAAATCATCCATTTAGGTGCAATAAACAAAAGTTCATTAAGAATAGCATGGTTAAAACATCTTCTCCCTCTCATAAAGCTAGTGAAGAGATATTGCAGGAGATTGAGGAATTAGGTTTGCTGAAAGTCACATAATTTGAAGCTAGTGAAGTTAATACAAGCATTAGTAAAAACTTTGGTTGGAGAAAATGAAGCATCTTTTAGGATTTGCCATATTGGAAAACTAATTTGATACGTTATAATCTAAATGTGATGCATATTGAAAAAATATTTTTGACAATTTGTTTAATACTATAATGAACATTGAAGGGAAGATAAGAGACAATGCAAAATCACGAGTTGATTTGAAACTTTTTTGTAAAAGGAATGAGTTACATAAAGATCTTTGCATCGTTAAATATCCAAAAGCATGTTACAATTTAGATAAAAAATAAAAGAAAATATTGTGTGAATGGTTGAAAAGCCTAAAGTTTCCCGATGGTTATGTTTCAAACCTAGTAAGGTGTGTGGACTTATTTGGGATGAAAAGTCATGATTGTCATATGTTTATTCAAAGGCTAATTTTAATTGTATTTCGGGAATTGCTACCGAATAAGGTTTGGGAAGTAATAATAGAATTAAGTTAACTGAAATGGAAAAACTAGAAAGGAAAATTCCAGTAATTTTGTGCAAGTTGGAAGTGATTTTTCCTCCAAACTTCTTTGACTATATGGAGCATCTACCTATGCATTTAGTACACGAGGCTAAACTAGCCGGTCTAGGTCAATATCGATGGATGTATCCATTTGAGAGGTAATTCAACAAAATTGATTGTAATTAAAGTAATAACATGTTTTAATAACTAAATTGGTATAACCTTATTCGCTAATATAGGTATTTGCATCACTTGAAGAAAATTACTAAAAACAAGGCTAGAGTTAAAGGTTCGATATATAATGCTTATTTAGTAGAGAAAGCTAGTACATTTTGTTCACAGTATTTTACATTGCATGTTTACCCAAAAGAAAAAAAAAGTTCCTTGTAATGACGATGGGGGAGGAATGAGTGATACTGATGGTAACTTATCCATTTTCACTTATCCTAGACAAATATATGGATGTTCAATAAGAAGAATGTTAATATAGTAAGAAATTGAGGATGCCCATGGTTACATTTTATTGAACTGTCAAGAGGTTCAACCTTTCATGTAGTAAATTAAAATTGATTATTTAGGTTTTGAAATTTAATGTTATTCATCACTGAAATACATTATAATGTTTTTATATTGTACGAGGAATTGTTACTCGAGCTAATGCTCGAAAAAATACAGGATGATATTAATAAAGAAGTTAGAAGACACTTTCCTCGATGGTTCGAGAAATATATAAGTTTTCACTTACAAATATTGAAATGATTGAATTTTGAGATTTAAGTGTTCAAATGACATTATACTGTTTAATATGATAATTTCTTTTATGTAGGTCTTAGAAAATCCAATAGAGAACAAGTTCATATGTGATCTTGCGAAGGGACCTTGTGAACTGTTAAATCATAGCCGATGTATTTCATTAATGGATACAAATATCATACAGAATATCATGGTTATAGCATGGCAACAATAAATAGTGGAGTTTGCATACAGGAAGAATTGATGGATTACTATGGTAATTTTATTAAGATACTTGAAATTGAGTACCCTACATTGCCAGTAAAGTGAAGTGTGATATTTAAGTGTGTCTAGTTTGATCCAACTCTAAATGTTGGTACAAAAGTGCATAGCCAATACTGTCTAGTTAAAATTAACAAGTGAAGAAGATTTAGACAGTTTGAACCTTTCGTGTTGGCAATGTAAGAGATCCAAGTGTATTACGTTCCTTTTCCCAACTTATGACGACATAGTTAGATTGGTTGGCCATTTTCAAAGTTCAAACTAAAGGTGTTTTTGAATCACATGGAAAAGGAGAACTGAGAATTGAAAGTGAATTGTTTTAGGAAGATATTTATGAAATAAACGCATCTGTCATATATGACAGTAATGAGCCTTTGAACGATCCATCTAATGAATATGTTGAAATTTTATCTAGAGAGGATGAGGAGGGCCAGAGATCTAAAGAGGAGCTTGAGTTTGATTCTAATTCTTCAAAAAAAGAAGATTTTGATTTACAATTAAGTGATGATAATAATTAATTTGTGTTTGTAATTGAATATTATATTTAACAAATAAATTATTTCCTTTTCAATATATTGTATAAAATATTGAATTCAAATTGTTATATTTCTAGAAAATTTAATTAAATAATAATTTAAGGTTGAAATATGCCACCAAAGAGAAAACAGGATATAACGTGACCAAGGTTCATACAGGGATTCAAAGATACTTACAATCCAGGTGAAGCATCACATTCTGTAGCTGGAACTGAATCACCTCCTCCCCTTCTAGCTACTGCACTTGTAGATGAGGTATCACCTTCTGTACCTACTGCTACATCATCCAACACCCCTACTTCATCCACTACCCCTATACCGATAGAGATATTAAGGGTAAGCAATGTGGATGAAGAAGGTGACCGCCAGCCTGGAGTTGAGGGACTTAATAGAAGAACTTACATCACAATTGTTAATAATCTGTAAGTGAAAATACATGAAACACTATATCTTTATAATTAAGTTATAGGTTTAAATTTTAAAAATGATATAAAATTATTTGTTTTTATATTAGGTTGATTCCGTTTAGATCGTGCTTAAGAAATATGACATCTAAATTCAAGGAGAAGATTGATCTTGAGGGTTATGTATGGAAGAATATCTCTCAGGCCATAAAGGAATTTTACTATCAGAAGTTTGAGGTACAAAAAAGATATTATTTTCTTTTTTAATTGACTTTTATACATTAATTAGATAAATATTATTATATTATAATTATTTATTGAATGTTTTTTCTTTTGTTTCAGAAAGAATTTTTTTTGGGATTCTGAATTTGACGAGGTCATTTATAAAGTATGAGAGAGACGAGCATGTATACGTTATTAGGAGTTTGTTAGTGCAATGCACAAAGCTGCTGTACGACTTCCTTATATTTCTAAACAAATATGGAGTCAGTATTGGACATCACCTGAGGCAATGTCCATTTCAGAGTGTAATTCTACCAACAGACATAAAGGACTGGGGGGAGAGAGTCTTCCTGTACATTTCAGAGTGTAATTCTACCAACAGACATAAAGGACTGGGGGGAGAGAGTCTTCCTGTACATACAGGAAGATCTATTACCCACCATGAGCATGTAGAGAGGGAGAGAGTCTTCCTGTACATACAGGAGGATCTATTACCCACCACGAGCATGCAGAGAGACTTGTAAGTATCTACTCTTTACGTTTATATTCTGATTTTTTTACTTTGTTGTATTTCAATTTAAATTGATTTGTGAATTTTGGAATGAAAATATGTGTATTACAGAGAATGATAATGTTATAAATGTCTGGTGCTATATATGGTTATGTTGTTGAATTATTTTCTCTATTCAATAGGGGTAAATATCATAAAAATAGAGAAAATTTTGTTGAAATTTTTATAAATTCTAGTTCACTTATAATATTTTATTCTTATATTGGAAAAGTCTATGGGCATGAGGCCTACACCCCATCAGCTCTTTTTGCGCACTCACACTAAGAAGCATGATAGTGTGACATTGGTCAACACCCGATGTAGAGAACTAAATGTATGTGAAATTTATGGTTTAATATTAATCCTTAATAATTATCACTTAATAATATAAACATTGCCTTCTAATAGGACCAAATACAAGAAAACATTCAACGACAATCTCAGCAGTCTGAAGATGTTGATGAGATTTAAACCTATCTTCATATAGTGAGTGGTGAGGGCCATCGTGGAAGAATATTCTGCTTAGATTGATTTGCGAACACATATTATTCATAATCATCCACGTCCAGTATAGCAGCATCTAATAAGCGATCCACAACCATTAAAGTCTAAGAGCTTCGGAGCACAGTTCAGACATTAGCAACTCAGTTGCAACAGTCAATGGAGTACATAACTCAGCTCTGTAATGAGATGGACGAGTTGAAGGAGAGGGGTAGTACCTCATCGTAGAAATTAGTGCATCCGCAGTCACCAAATCAATAGTGTACTTGTAGTCATTTCATTTGACTTACAAATACTTATTATGTACAAGTTAATGTTTTTATCATCAATTAAGATAATTTTAACTTTATATCATCAATCAACATTCTATTTAAACAAATTAAATGTATAAACAAATCAAAATTTTATGCACAAATAATTCATAACTGTTTAAATTATGCATCAACCATGAGATCATCAAATAAAATTTAATGAAGGGATTTTTAAAAAAAATTTTGGTTAATTTATCGACAGAAAAACAACGGTGCATCGGTAAAATCAATTCTATATACCGACGGAAAATAACAAACTGTCGGTAATATTGACATTAAGTAACAGATCAAATAACTAATTTCGTTGCCAAATTTATCTACAGGATTTGCCACAGAAGAACCGTCGATATGCTCACTAGCGGAAAAAATATAACCATCAGTAATGTTGTAATAAACTTACTGATGGAATAACCAATACCATCTGTAAATCTACCGATGGACAAATTTTGTCTATTAGAAATTTACCGAAGGTCAACCACACAAACAACCATCGGTATATTCACCAACGGTTACATAAATTGTCCGACGATAAATTTACCAACGGACATTCTGTTATTTGTCAAAAATTATTACCTATGGTCGTTTCTATGACGCCTTGGTCCGTTGGTAAATTTTGTCATTAACGTGGCTTACTAATGGAATGTTTAGATTTTTCGTCAGTAATATCCGTCGCTAAACTACATTTTTCTTGTAGTATGTACTTGGATCCTTACACTTTTAGGGAAGCTTTCTTTAAATGACCACTAACACATTTTCCCCCATACTTAATTTCTCATCTCCTCTTAGTTTCCTTTTGGAGGTGTATAATTCGTTGACGAATTTGGCATACCTTGGATCTTAATTTATGGCAACAATTAGAGGTATGTTTACCTCTACCTTTTTGAACATTTCCAAAAACTCTTATCTTACTTCTCTTTCTTCGATTTAGCAAACCTGTTAGGAAAAGAAGGAAAATTTTTATTAAAATTTTTAATCATAAGAGATTGAGAATTTACCTTAGGTCCCTTTTCAGCTTCTCTTGGAGACACTTCAAGTTCCTTTTCAGATTCTCTTAGAGACACTTCAAGTTCTGTTTTAGATTCTTCATCATCGCCAACAATAGAAGCCTTATGTGGTGCCTCTATTTCTTTACCACTTCTTAAGGTGATAGCACTTTCATTCTCGTTCAGAATCGTTTGAAAAAAATTTACCTAAATTCTGATTTTCTAATTAGCTCACAGTATTAGCTATGTGACTCAACTGATTCTTCAGATTTTGAATGTTAGCTTTTGTTTGTTGTTGAAATGTTTTCATTATTTCTTCCAATGAAGGTCCAGAGTTTGATGGTTGACCTTATCTTTGATATGGTTATTAGTAGGAGCTTTGTTGTTGTCCTTGCTATCCATAATTGTTGAATGGAGTATTCTTCCATCCTGAATTCTGTGCATATGGGTAGCTACGATCATACTTCCTGTGGTTGACTTGGAAAACTTCCAAAATCATTCACTTGTTCCATGGAATTCTCCTACAAGGTTGGACACATATCAGTGGGATGTCTTAACATTGTGCAAATTCCATATACCTTGACTTGTTTAGCACCATTTGCAGCCATTTGTCTCACTAAAGATGTCAACCCAAATATCTGTTGCTCCAATGTGGTAGTACTAGCTTCATTGACCTTTAATGGTTTGGGTTCCTCTCGAATGTTGAATTGTTTAGAGTTAACAACCATGTTGGAACTCAGATTCCTAGCTTCAATGGGTGTCTTATTTACCAATGCGCCTGTGCTTACTACATCTATCATACTTCTTTCTTGTGGCAAAAACCCCTCATAGAAATATTGAATCAAGAGTTGTTCACTGATTTGATGGTAAAGGAATCTAGCACAACCTCTTGAAATGCTCCCAGTGCTCATATAATGTCTCCCTATGGTGCTGTTAATTGCACATACTTCCTTCTGAATATTTGTAGCCTGAGAAGCAAGGAAGTACTTCTTTAGAAAAAGTCTGTGCATCCATTCCAAGTAGTTATTGATCCAAATGGCAAGTAGTAAAGTAAATCCTTAGTGGTGTCCCCTAATGAGAAGGGAAATGCTCTCAACTTGATCAACTCTTCTTGTGTCCCAGCTGGCTTCATGTTAAAACAAACTACACGGAACTCTTTGAGGTGCTTATGAGGATCTTCACCTAGATTACCACAAAAAGTAGGCAAAAGATGAATTAGACCAGATTTAAGCTCAAAAGTAACATCAATAGTAAGAAAAGCAATACACAAGAGCTGATGATTAAAATCAGGAGCAGCCAATTGCTTAAGAGTGCAAGCATTATTCTGTTCAACCATGTCAGAATCAAATTCAAAAATAGAATCACTAGAAGAATCAGAAAGCAAATCTAAGGCTATTTGAATTCCAAGTGAAGAACCAAGTCTCCTGTCAGATGGTGATGGATCCTCGGGACTTTATGTAACTTTTCTTCTCAATCTGCATATCGTTCTTTCAATTTCTAGATCAAATTTCAATTCTCCAGAGTCAAAAGATTGTGTCATGCACTGTAACTAACCAAACAAGAAAAGAAACTAACCACAAATAAAAATAAAATAAAACAAATAAATTCAAAAAAGAAAAGGATAAATCCCCAACAACGGTGTCAAAATTGGTAGCACGTTGTAACATTACACAAAATTACTAAACCTACAATTATAATAGTGGTAAGTCTAGGTCAATTCCACAGAGATTAATTCCAATTACTTTCTTAAATTATACGTATATGTAAAATAAAAGGATTGGTTCAATGCAAACTAAAAACAAAGTAAAATTAAATATATAAAAGCAACTCAAATTAAATAGCAGCAAAGTGATAAAATTGATTAATGGTTTGAAATTCGGTCCTTCAGTTTAATCTCGATCTACGCATAATTTCACATACGTCATTGCATTACTGTCTTCCTACCTCTCTTTATACTATTGATTGTGAAATAACAACAAGATCTGTTAATCCTAGTTTTTCCTTAGGTCGCAGTTAATCAAGAAGAGCTCGTTAATTGACCCTAGCTATCGGATTACCTAGAATAAGCTCTCTAAGTTTAATCAGACGGCCACCTTATGAGTGAGAAAAATAGACCAATCTAAGCAATAATCTCACAAGTTTGGATTATTTAACCTAGGTTATGTTATCCCTAATGATATAATACCATTAGTTTCCAAAAACAAATTCTAACATGACTATTACATATCGTATTCAAAGTTCTAGCAATAGGTTCTTATGAAAAACAATCCACTAGAGCATCAAAATCATTCTTACACAATACCTCATCAGTAAATAAAAGATAATGTAAACAATCCGAAAAGAGGGAAAGGAAATGATACATAATGATGATATGCCTAAATGTGCTTCTCGGCTTTGAATTCACCTCTGAACTAGCGTTGGGAAGGTTAGCCCTCTATCTTCTCCATCAATCTCTAAGAAAAACCCATAAATAGCCCCTGAGATGTAAAAAATTAAAGAGAGAATAAAGAAAATAGCGTCTGTTTCCAAGAATGTGTTCGTTGTCACAACTTAATACTTTTATAATAAAAAACTACGTTAAAATGAGACAGATGGAAAGTCATGGGTATGACTTGGCGTGTCACGCCCATGACACAATTGTCATGGGCGTGACTTAGCTCTCATGGCCATGACAAATTTGTCACAGTTACAAAACACATCTTATGGCTGTGATTTTTGTCATTCTTCATTCTTTTGTCATTTTCTCATTTCATCTTCATTCTATTCCTTGTCTTTCTTTCTCCATGAAGACAATAGAGTATGAATCTTAAGAAGATGGCTCAACGAGTATGCTTTCCCTTCATTTTAGCTATATGCTTCCAAATTGTACCTAAAATCAAATATAAACTAAAGTGAGTGTCTTAAGCATTCTAAATCATTAATCACTAAGTGTCATGGATTAAATGTATTAACAATTAAGAACATATCATCATTTTTACTCATTGTTAGTTTTTTTGTATCCTTGACATGAGTTTATGTATTATACAAGTAACATTATTAGATGGTCCATTATCTAGCCATCAGGAACTTGATATGGCTATATCAACATTAGATATATAAATTATGTTAGTTAAAAAAAGTTATATGATAGTTCTTATTTTTCTTTCTAGGACTTGTACTTTACACAATCCTATCTTTTATGTCCTTTATTATTATAAAAAAGCTTCTTATATTCTTTGTGATATCCATAAGACCTCTCACATTGCTAGTTCAACCTTGTTATTTAAGTGAGGGTTTCTAAGAGCCTCACCTTTTGGTTTTCTATGTTCAGCTTTAGGTTTTGGTTTGATGGCTATTAAAGATGTTTAAATTTTATTTTCTAGTTTTCTTCTTTGACTACACAATAAGTAATCAAGGAATTAATATCCGATGTTTCATATTTTAAGTTGTAGGTGATAATAAGGATACCAAACTTTAAAGGGGTAATGTTTTTCGAAGCTTAGTGAACA
>JAOTJB010001961.1:0-11908 GCA_027123815.1 Erythroxylum minutifolium | reverse complement strand
GCTCCCTTATCTTAGGATATGTATCGGAATGACCTACGGGCGTCTCGGTGCGTACCCTAGGGTAATGGGGTGTTACATCATAAGTTGTCAAATAATTTTGATTTTTATACCTTTCACCATACATAAATGTGAATATCCAACCATTAAAAAGAAGGAATAAGTAATTTGAGGTGGCTTCATTAGTAATGTATACGCATAAGCTAGTATGCAAAATGAACACCCTATGCTTACATTCCATGATGGCAACCATCTTAAATGGCACATTTACTTCAAACTTAGACATTTTGAAGAAAATAGAAGTACATATTGGAATGACTTGGAATATGCAAATTTAGTGGATTAAGTGAGGAGTTATATGGGAAATGAATGGTGGACATCAATTTTTAATATGATTGACAATGCCTATTTAAATGTCACTTTAGAAATTTTAATTACATTAGAAGTGGTTAGGCATGCTAAACATACTTGAATAGGTATAAATAGATGATTTTAAAACTTTTCAACTAAGAACACCCAAATTACCTTTCTTACCCTTAGATAATTGCTCTTCACTTTCAAGGAAAAAAGAGAGTATAAAAGTTTTCATGTATAGGGATTTATTCTATTTATGGTGTATAATTAAAAGGAGAATATATCACATAAATAAACGTTTTTCCATGTATCTAGGATAGATGGGAAATAAAAAGTACAACCTAATATGTGGAGGCTTTTATTAGAGTAAAGTGGCAAACAAAATTGGTGTCTTTGGTTTTTTTTTATACTTAATCATTAGGTGTCGTATAGGTACCATCAACCTTGAAATGATGAGGCATATATATTAGTTAAAAAGACTTATGACACTTATATTATAATGGTTAGAGAGGGAGTCAATGCCTTTATGGTCAAAGAAACGACACATGATAGAGTGGAACTAAAGCCAGTAGCTAAAGTTACACAAACAACTTATGTAACTTAGTAGGAAGAGATGGCAAAGGAGTTAGAGATGTCAAGCCTTACCTATAATAATTGATGTGGAAAAGGACCGATAGGATTGTTCAATGACAAATAGTTAATTGACTACATTTATATACCCATATTTAATATATTTTGCTTGTTATTTGAGAATCTTATGGTATTTATGGTACTTATTCTAATTTAGGTGTGTTTTAGTGATCATTGCCTTTTTAGACCAACAGTGAAAGGAATTATATGGAATCATGGCATAGAATGGAAAAAGTGAAGTAACCTGGGACTTGCATTACTGTGTATAGTGATCGTGTAAGTCACTGTGAATGTGTGGATCTTCGAAGACATTTTTTTTACCCGTATGAAGCCATAAAACCTTATATGTTGACTTAGATCATCATGTATGTGCCCATGTATGTCATTGTGATTGTGTAAAGTCACTATTATAGGATTTTTAGTCATACACAGTCACCTACACAACTATTTAAGTGGTTATGTATGTTCTAAAAAATGTAGTTTTTACTATAAAAGGACATTATGAAGGCTATAATAAAGGGGCATAGACTTGAGAGTCATGAGACACTGGAAGAGGAAAGAAAAATGCAAAAAGGTTGCACATCATGAGGAAGAAGATTAAAAGTGAAATCACTAAAATCAACTTCAACATTCCAAATTTTTTAGTTCAATTTCATTCTCTTATCTTTATTATATTTCATTGCCTTGTATGCTAAATTTAAACAGTTGTGTTTGGGACATGATTACGAATTTCTAAATCTATCTTAGGATTTATTCTTGAATGCAAATAACTTTTACCTTGTGAATTAAATAAATTAATGTTTTGTGGTATTTTTTAAGCTCACACTTGATAAGAAATCAAGAGATTTAATCAAAGTTATCTATGTTAAGTAATGCAATGGAGTTGGTACCTTAATAGAATTACAAGTATTAGGGTAATAAGTAATTGAAGAGAGATCTTAATGTGAGTTCATTACACTTATGGTTGCTTCAAATCCAATTAAACACTTAGGAGTAGTTTTGTGAATCGAGAGATTTCAACTCAACTGTTATATATTTTAATTAGGAGTACTTGGTTATATCTCGAGAGAGGGTAATAAAAAACTTAGGATATCTAGGATCAAGAATAGTTTAATTCACAAGGTTAGCGAAAGACAAAACAAGGATAGAATAATGCCTAAGTTTGCACAATTAAGTAATTCAATTTTATGGTCATCTTTTATTTGTTCAGTTATCAAGTTTGTTAGCTTAATATAATTTTAAATCAGTTCAATATTTTGTTACCCTAGACGAAGTGTGATTCAAATTGTTAGGTGACTATAATCAATCCTCATGGGAACAACATCATGTGTACTTTTATATACAATTCATATACCTATAGTATTGCATACATTAAAACAAGCAAAAAAGTTTTTGGTATTATTGCAGAGAATTGTAATATTAGCATCTTACCCAATATGAATTACTTTGATTTGAGGAGTTTGATTGTTTTTTTCTTATATGAATGTAGGTGCATGGAAATAAGATCCACCAGGAGTTCAAGCAAAGTAAAGGATACATAAAATTATAAAATCATCTAACAAGAAAGAAAATTTTCAAAAAGAGAGATGCCAAGAAGAGATGGAAAGAATAATGGAGGAGGAACGAAATAAATGAGAATAGTAAAGACCTCATGGACTTCATAAGGTTAAGGTTCACTACAAATCAACAAGAGATAAAATGACTACCAATGTAGACCATTATATTTAAAATCAAACTAGAACTGCTGAATATATCGCAAACCAACATTTAATTTTATAGACTGGCCTATAAGGATCCTAATGTTTATTTGGCCAACTTCCTAGAGATTTGTGACACATTCAGATATAATGGATTATCAAAAGATGCAACGAAGATGAGGCTCTTTTCTTTCACACTTAAGGATTAAGCCAAGATATGGTTAAGTTCTCTCAACCCAGTGAACGTCACAATATGAGATAGTTGATTCAGGCCTTTTTAGCTAAGTAATTTTCCTTAAAAAAGACTATTAGAATCATAAAGGAAATCATAAATTCCAACAATGCAAAGGGGAGTCTTTATATGAAGCATAACAGTGATTCAAAGAGTTATAAAGGAGCTGCCCACATTATAACTTACTAAAAGAGTTCCTTCTATAAATATTCTACAATGGAGTGAATCCACCCATGTAAGGCGCTATATATGCAACAACTGATGGCTCTTTAATGAGGAAAACAGTTGAAGCAATGCATAACTTATTAGAAAAAATGGCAAACAACAGTTATTTCTAGACATTTGAAAGTAAACAGCAACTAACCTTTAGAGATCAAAAAGTAGCGTCGACTGTAGATTCAATGACAAAATGGCAAACAACAGTTGTTTGTAGACATTGGAAGGAAGTAAACAGCAACTAACCTTTAGAGATCAAAAAGTAGTGCTGACTGTAGATTCAATGACAACATTACAGGCTGGCAAACCTAGCCAGACAATTATACAACTTAAAAGCCACATTTTCTAGCCCACTTAAGGCAATTCAACATGGATGTGAGCTATATAGACAAGAAAGCCATATCTCAAATGATTGCTTCCTATTGGAAAAAAAACATAGAGTGGCTCAACGTTTTGGGAGTACAGTATGGTTAGGAAGGTAATAATCCTTATCCTAATACTTACAATCTTTGGTGGAAAAATCACCTAAAGTTTTCTTAATCTAACAATGCAGGAAATCAAATAAGAGCTCAAAGCCAATTAAAAATTCAGTAAAATAGGCTTAGTTCTTTGGAATCGAAGATGGAAAATTTGATGGATGTTTTAAATTCTAAATTTGTGAGCCAGGATGAGGACCAGAATAGGATGGAAGCTAAAATTGACCAAATTAAGAAGAATCATGCTTCTTTCATCCATCATTTGTAGTTTCAAGTGGCCAACTAGCCAATACATTATCTGTACAAAGTATGAAGAGTCTAATAAAAGGGAGAAATTGAATGACATCATAGCAATGAGTGAGAACGATTTAAAAGAATTCTACCAAGTAGAAGACTAGGGGTAAAAAGACATGGATGAAGAGAAGAAGGAAAAAATTCCTTTTGTTCCTCCTTTTCCATATGAACCAAGGATTCCATTTCCAAAAAGTCTTCAAAAAAGCAAATTGGATGCACAATTTTCAAAGTTCGTGGAAAAGCTAAAGAAATTATAAATTAACTTGTCTTTTATGGAAGCTTTGAAATGGTTGCCCAAGTACATGAAGTTTCTTAAGGATATATTATCAAATAAGCAAAATTAGGAGGACAATCTATAACAACACATATTAAGTGCAGTGCAAAATTTATAACTATGGTGAGTCAGGATCGTATCCACAGGGTGTGTTCGGTTAATTTTTGAATGAAAATAAACTATATAAAAGAAATAAAACCGAGGGGGTTTGGTTTGATGTGATTTAGAAAACAAAATAAAGCTAAATTAACGACAGTAAATTCGAGAGACTAAAAGAAAGCTTAGAGAGTGTTTGTAAAGAAAGCTTCTTCTTAAATATTGGAAGTAGTGTGTATGATGTAGGATGTTTACAAATGAAGCCTCTAAGGCTATTTATAGCCTTCCATCTCCTAAATTGATGACTATGATCTATTTGATCTAATGGCTTACATTGAATCTCTAGAATATTCTATGTTATTCTGCATACATCTTACATTATTTACAATATTCTACATTCTTCCACAATGTTCCATAAGCTTCCATAAGATTATCCCATATTCCAGAAGCTTCCAGGGTCTTCTATAAAGTTCCATCATATTCTAGAAACTTCCATGATCTTCCATAAGACTCCACCATATTCTAGAAGTTTCTAGAGTCTTCTTTTCCTCGAAAAGACCTTTTTAGGCTAAACCTCTTCATGTGATTTTTTTTTAAGAAAAGAAGGGGATGGAATTAATAATAAAAAATGTTGATAGTAATACATAATCAACAAAACAAAGGGGAATTATCTTATGTTCAGGGGATAGAGAGTATTGGCAGCATAACAAAACAAGCCTTACATGAAAATGTAAAAGACTTAGACTAATAAGATTAACAAAACGTTACAGCAACCATGCACGAAGAGAGGACCAAATGTTCAGGGGATAGTGAGTATTGGCGGCATAATGCAGATGCAAGTTTTTCATGATTAATAGTTCACGGATTTGTTGAATGATATCAGATTGTAAGACTTCCATTGTGGAACTTTGGTTAGTGAGGCGTCTGTGGTTTCGTTCCTTCCATAAAATGTAGACACTAAGACCCAGTGTAAGAATATGTAACAGTTGTTCATGGGAAGAGTGAGTATACTAAGCAGATAACTGTTGCTTAATACCAGTGAGAGGTTTCGCCATATCAGACCACAGACACTTGCCTTTGATTTTCTGTTAAACCAAATTATTAAAAGTCCATGTAAAGAAGAGATGGTCCCTAGTTTCACTATGACTCGACACATAGAATAAGTTGGATCAATATTCAAAAAACCCAATCAATCAATAGTCAGGAGTTTGTCATGAACTACTAACCAAAGAATAAAAGAGAGGCGAGGGGTAAGAACTTTACTCCAGATAACTCGATTCCAATCCACAACAGCTTGACGTTGTCACAAGAGCTTCTTAGTAGTGCTGGTGGTGAGTGTATGGATCGGGTGTCCCTTTCAAAAGAAGGAATTCGATGAAGTTGAACAGGGGAGGTATATAAGGATTAGGGGGTTCATTCGGTGGGGAAGTTGCTAGGTGTTTCCATGGATGAAAGAGTTCATCCTAACACGTAGTGAAGACGAGAAGGGGGTACTTTATGGTAAGTAGGATCGAAAGGAGGAATCCATGTCTAGACCAATTGTCATACCATAAGGAGATAAGCCGACCATTCCTAACCCTGTAGGTGATTTCAGTTTAGACCATATACCTCAACCAAAGGAGGCAATTCAGGAAGTGTAAGTGGGAAGGACTCGTATTCAGTTGCCATATACATCTACCTCATATAAAGTATGCATGAAACCATTTAATCTATAGTGAATTTTTGTCAAGCAAGATCCCCTAAATCATCTGAGGATAAGCTCTTGATTGGTTAGCTTTATAGATGAGATATGAAATCCATCTTCCTCTTTAGGAAAACATAGATCAGACAATTTGACTTTAGCTATACCCCTGGACCCATTCAGAAGGCTCCAAAGGAAGTTTTTAAGAAGTTTCTCGATAGTTTTGATCATGCTTTGGGAGAGGAATATGTGAGAGCTCTAGTAAATATGTAAGGAGTTAAGGACCAATTTAATGAGTTATAATTTACCTACATAATAAAGAGTTATATTAACCTAAGAGCCCATTCATTTTTTAATTCTCTCAATGATAGGTAGACATTCCAGATAAGTGAGGCATCTAGTAGTCATTAGGAGTCCCAAGTACATGAGATGAAGAACAGATAATCTGTTGTCGTAGAGCTAACGCCTTTTTAGAGAGAAAAAAATTGTTTTTTTTAGATTGATTTGTAGCCCTGATAAGCTATTAAATTTGGTAAGGGCCTTCACAAAAGTGCAAATGGAGTTCATTTGAGCTTTACAAAATAGGAGGAGGTCATCTGCAAAACCAAGGTCAGTTAAACTAAAATTTTTTACATTTAAAGTGATATCTGAATTTAGGATTGAGTTGCATCTCTTGTTGAATGATAAAGTTGAGGATTTTCATGCTTAGGATGAAAAGATATGGGGATAGGGGATCCCCTTGTTGAAGGCCTCTAACAGCTTTGAAAAATTGATTAGGATGACCATTAATAAGCACTCATAAAGAAGTAGAGGAGATGCATTCTTTCAACCATTTGATGAAGAGAGATGGAAACCCAAAGGCTTGTAACATTATCCATAGGAAGCCCCAGCTGATGCTATTAAAGGCCTTGTGAAAATCAATTTTAATTATACAATTAGAAGAGTAGTTCAGTCTTGAGTATCCATGTAGGAGTTCTTGAACGATGAGAACATTCTCTCTAATATGACGATCCCTCATGAAGGCACCTTGGTTATCACTAATTAGCGAGGTATTGATTTTTTTCAGTTGGTTAGCAAGGATCTTAGAGATGATTTTGCGGAGAAAGTTTGTACATGTAATTGCTGATATTCAATAAAGGTGGAAGGATTAGTGCTCTTAGGGACCAAGCAAAGGAAGGTTCTATTCAGTTCGTTAAGATGAACTCCCTAGGTAAAAAATTCTTAGACTGCCTTTATCACAAAAGGGCCTATAATGTGCCATAATTTTTGAAGAAGTAACCATTGAAGCTGTCGGGCCCTGGAGCCTTCTTTCCATTCATTGCAAAGACAACTTGTTGAATTTCATCAGCATCAACTAGTTTGATTAATAAATCTAGATCCTGAGCTGACACCTGCTTCAAAGATAGAGTGTTGAAAGTAGAAAGTGAAGCATCTGAAGAGTTAGGTGTACCAAAGAGAGAACTGAAATACATGTTAGCTTCATCTTGTATATCCTGAATATTCTGGAGTGATGCACCAGTGGTAAAGATGATGAAATGGATTTTGATGTGATTACGCCTTACTAGGATCGAATTAAAAAAGAAACTGGTGCATTGATCCCCCTCAATGAGCCAGTTAACTCTAACCCTTTACTAAAGCAGGGAATTATGGGGCTTAACAACTTGTAAGTAATTAGAAAGAGCAACCTTCTCGGTGTTCAATAACAATTGATCAATAGGAGTTACAACAATTTTGGATTGAATATCTTTAAGTAATTACTTAGTGGAGTGGAGGACCGATAAGGTTAAAGCATTTTATAGTTTTCAAGTGTTTGAGCTCTTGTGTAATGAATTTGAGCTTTTGGGAGCAGTAGAATTGCTTAGTTCCTATATAATGGGATTCAACTCCCTGTCGACAAGCCTTAGGAAATCCTAGATCTTAAACAAGATAGTTATTGAATCGAAAGGGGAAGTGAGAACAAAGTTGCCAGAATAAATTGCCATAATGATAGGGGTGTAATCTACGAATAAGGGGTTTTTAAATCGAGCAAAGTTGTTAGGAAATTGAGCCAACCAAGAATCAATGAAAAGGGCACGGTCGAGCTTCTTTTGAATGTGTCAAGAAGAGGATTGTTTATTAGACCAAGTGAAAGAGTGTCTAATGGATGTGAGGTTAGTCAATCCAATGTCCTGAACACATTCCTTAAAGTCATCCAAGTAGTTTTTTAAAATGCAGTGGCCTTGAGCCTTGGAGGGGTAGAGGAATGAATTAAAGTCACCATATAATAACCATGTGCTGTTATTACTACTAGCAAAGATAGGTATATCATTTCATAGAACACTTCGTTGGAAGTTGTAATTGTTTGCATAAATGAAGGATGCAGTTAGCTTAACATTTGCCTACAAGAAAAGCAAGTGTAGGTGCATTACCTATTCACTAGAAACTAACAAGTTGACCCTGAGCTCATCTTTATTATAGCAGATAATGATTTTGCCAAAGGCATGGCTTGAATGGTTCGAGAGCAAGCTCCATTGACGACCCAAAATGCGAAGCTTGCTAAGATTTTCAGCTTTTACTTTAGTTTCAAGTAAAGTAACAAGAAGAGGTTTTTCAAGTAGAAGAAAATCACATAAAGCTAAGAGTTTAGAGGGAAAATTAATCCCTCGCACATTCCAAGTGAGGATGGACACAATTAGATGGAAGGATCAGTAAGGCATTACCCTTTTCCTCTTTTCAATCTTCTCTGATTCACAGTTTGAAAAGGTCCACTTTGGACTTGTGGTAGGAGACAAGACACACCAGCTAAGGGGATAATAGTAGGAGATTCAATGAGATGTGGAACCACTGAGGTTTCAGGTTCAGTCATAGGGGAGGTAGGTGTAGTGGTTTTCAGGATTAGTGCACTGAATCAAGGGAAACTCCTTACAACATATTGCAGGGTCTACATCCCTTTTCGAAGGAATTGTAGAGATCAAAGCTTGGTAATTACCCATACCCTGGGTTTTATGAGGAGACACACTAGGTATTTCCAAGTGCTTGGCTGCTGAAGCAATATCTTTAGAATCATTATGATCAGTCTCACCTTGCTGCTCAACTTCATAAAGTCCCATTAGTTCCTGATAGGTCCCAGTGGTGAATAATTTACCTTTGGCTTACCAAGCTTTCTCTTATGGTTTGGATGGTGGTTTCTAGTGATAGGATATACCGGTGGTGTCTTCTCATTATGGCAAGCCCATGATCACAGGTCTAATAACACGTATGAAATTTGATATCCAATTAATCAGGGTTTGTACAAAATTATGTTTATTATGCTAGGCCACATAATTAATGATAAAATTCTAACATTCTCCCACTTCAACAGTATAATCAACAAAAACAAATCCCTAGAGTAATATAACAATATATGGCCATAATCGGATGTCAAAATAGAGCTAATAATCTCTCAATCATAGGTCCAAATGAGGTTACAAGTACTTCAACAGTATAGAAATCAGACCCAATAAGAGTAATGATAACATATATGCAAGATACCCATACCTTGATGATTGAAAAAAAATATGTCATAAGGAAATGCACACAAAATGGTGATCTGTATGTGCAAGTCCAAACAAAATGGCCTAAGCATCCACCCAAGATGCCAACTAAGATTTAACAAAATATCTTAGAATAATAAAATGGGACTGGGTACAAAATGTCTCCAACAAAATGCCATATATATACAAATATTTAAACGTATCAACACTGTATATCCAGAAAGTATATGGCAATAACAATAATAGCAACAATTATAAGCAAAAGTCTCTAGACTGAATAATAAAATAATCAAATACAATGTTGCTATATATAAAAAATAACATAAAAGACAGGCTCCCACTAATCCAAGGCATCAAAAGATTTAAATAGACCTATATGGGTTACATGATTTACAAAAGCCTTAACAGTTAAGCCTTTGGTTAGAGGGTCTGCCACTATAAGATCAGTAGGTATATGCTCTATACGAGTCTAATATTCCTTAACCTTCTCTCTAACAAACATATACTTTGTATCAAAATGTTTCGAATGCTTAGAGTTCTTGCATATTTGAGAGAAGCCCACCATAGCAGAGTTATCACAATATATAATTAGAGGTCTGGAAACACTCTCCACAAGATGAAGCTCAGAAATGAAATTCCTCAACCATATTGCCTGTCAAATAGCTTCGTAACAAGTCACATACTCTGCCTCCATAGTTGAAGTTGCTGTAAGTGTTTGTTTAATAATTTTCTAAGATACAGCTCCTCTAGCAATCATCAAGATATATCTTGATGTGGATTTGTGATCATTAGGGCAGCCGCCATAATGAGAATCAGAATAACCTATCACCTAAAGGTGATCAGACATCCTGTAAGTGAGCATATAATCTTTAATACCTTGTAGATACCTCAGAACTCATTTCACAGCTTACCAATGACCCATACCAAGGTTGCTCAAGTATCTACCAAGTACACCAACAAAAAAAGCAATATTAGGATGTGTACAAACTTGAGCATACATAAGACTTCCAAAAGCAGAAGCATATGGGGCCTTTTCCATCTTTAACTTATCTTTATCATTTTGAGGACACTGGCTATTCAAAAGTTTGTCACCCTTTTAGATGGGTGCACTGCAAGGATTACAGATCTTCATGTTGAATCTATTCAAGATCCTTTTAATATACCTTTTCTGAGACAAACCAAGAACACCACGAGATCTATCACTATGAATTTCAAGTCCCAGAATAAAAGAAGCATTGCTAAGATCTTTCATATCAAAATAAGTTGTCAACATTTGTTTAGTCTCAGAAATAAAATCCAGATCATTACCGACTAAAAGAGCATCATCAACATATAAGACAAGAATAATGAATTTTCTCCCACTATTTTTCAAGTAAATGCATTGATCAACAACATTTTCCTTGAAGCCAAGGGAGCAAACTATTTGGTCAAACTTCAAGTACCATTGTCTGGAGGCTTGTTTCAGCTTAATTTGCATACCATATGTTCCTTACCTTTCTCAACAAAATGAGCAGGCTGATTCATGAATACATATTCATACAAATTACCATTTAGGAAAGTAGTTTTCACATCCATTTGATGGAGCTCTAAATCAAAATGAGAAACCAAAGCCATCACAATACGTAATGAATCTTTAGTAGAGATTGGGGAAAAAGTCTCATTATAGTCTATACCTTCCCTCTGGTTATACCCCTTTGTAATAAGTCTAGCTTTGTACCTTTCTATCTCACCTCTAACATCACGTTTAGTCTTAAAGACCCATTTTCACCCAACAGTTTTACAACTACTAGGTGATTCCACCAAATCCCAAATGCCATTCATACTCATAAAAGCCAACTCATCTTCCATGACTGCCAACCATTGTGAACTACGAGGATAAAAAAATGGCATCCTAAAAAGAAATAGGATCTGAGTCTTCAACTAAATTGAATTCATGCTCCTTCAAGTAAATATAATAGTCTCGAAATTTAGAAGACTCAATGGATTTAGGAATCCTTTGAAATATGGTGGAACTACAATCACATCTGGGACTTGAGTATCAATGCCAACCTGTTGAGGAATTTCAACATCACTTCACGGATCAACAACATCATTATGAATCAAAGGAGACTGAATTGCCTTAGGATGAAATATAACAGATGTAGGAACAACAACACGATCCTCTCTGAAATCAACAACACGAGACTAATGTCTTTCATTATATTCAATGTCCCCTTCAAAATAGATAGCCCTATTTGATTCAATGACTCTAGTAGTGCGATTGGGACAATAGAATCTTGAACCTCTTAAGCCAGTACAACAACCAATAAAGTAACATAAAATAGTTCTAGGATCAAGCTTCCTCAGTTGAGGATTATAAGTCCTTACTTCAGCCTTACAGCCCCAAACACGGAAATGCTTCAAACTGGGCTTCTTTCCTGATATAAGCTCAAAAGGAGTCTTTGGTATA
>JAOTJB010001927.1:0-11909 GCA_027123815.1 Erythroxylum minutifolium | reverse complement strand
ATGTCTTCTTTATTGTTTTCTTATTCCATGTTACGGTGCATAACTCTAAAGTAAAGAATCCAAAAGTCTCTTAATCTCCTAACCTACTGAATTTTAGATTAAGGTTGTTTGTTAGTGGTTGTTCATAAATAGTTGTTGAAATTTTAATTTTAATTAATGGCAATGAAGAGAATAACTATTGAGGTGTAGATGATGGAGAAAGATAAGTGGAAAATCATAAGCTTCAATGTCTTCCTTAACTTTTTTCCTTGGCACCTCAACTAAACCACCCTTCATAAGGTCCATTATCCCAACAGTAGGCAATCATGGCACCTAAACTAAATCACCCTAGATAAGGGCCATTTTTCCAATAATAGAAAATCTTGGCACCTCAACCAGATAAGCCTATTTAAGCTTTATTTTGCCACCAAATGGGTATTGAGTTTTGTGTAGTTTATTTAGGTATGTAAACGTGTTGTTGGGTCCCAAATTTTTTTGTTTTATTATTGATTTTATTACGCATGATCTAAATAAATTTTGTACGCTTGCTAGATAAATCATTTTATTTGAAGTTTAATTATTATGTCAAGTTTGGGAGAATTTATTTTATAGATTGATGGAATTAAAGTATTAATGTTGTAAGGTGATATAAGGGCATTCTTGAAAGACCACTTAAGTTTAAATAGACATTAGGTATAAATGGAAGGGCAAATTGGAAATTTCACACTCATTAAAGATATAAAAAGGGAAGAAGTAATTGTAGTCTTTCATTTTAGGGAAGCAAGATATTGAGTGAAAGAAGAGAGAAAGAGAAGTAGAGAAAAGAAGAAAATCAAGTTAGGATTTTTGGAGATCTTGAAGAATTTGAAGCTTCAACAAGTAAGTTGTGCTTTAGATTTCATGGATTTGGTTAAATGAAACCTAAATGAAGTTGAATATGGGTAGAAAGTTATTGATGAATGAGTTAGGAAAAATTTTTTTTTTAGGGTTAATGATCAAAGATAGATTTTGATGTATTTGTAAATGTTATTGTGTTTGAATGAAGTTGAAAATGAAGTAGAAGAGATGGTTTAAGGTTAAGATGGGTTATATGTGAAAGGTGGGAAGTAAAAGGAGGAAAAATGTCCCAAACCACGTTCTCAGAGTAGGTTTCTGGACAAGTTCACCATGGCAAACTTCTAGGTTTCGTCGCGGCATCGCAAAACATGTTATTCGAGTGGGTTTCTGGATAATTTTGCCGTAACGAACTTCTAGGTTTAGCTACAGCAAACTCAAATTTCCAGCACAAAATATGCTTTGGCATTTTGGGTATAACTTTTGATGTAGTTATCTAAATGGACTGATTTTTAATTTTTTAAAAACTAGAGACATATGGCTACAAATTGTATGAAGGAATCAAGTCTAAATTCAGTCTCTATGTATAGTTAACATCTAACTTTTCTTCTTTCATGCATAATTTATCTTGCTTTCATGCAACATTCACATGACACTCCATTCAACATTCATGCAACATCCATGCCATTTTCACTCAATTCATTTCAAATTTGAATTAAAACGTTAGAATTTGTACCCAAAATTAAGTTATGAATGAAAGCAAAATCAATAGAACTTAGACACAGCAATTCCCTACATTTAAACTATGCTTACCCCTAAGAAAAATAAAGAATACTAGACTATACAAGAACAACCAATGAAAACATCAATTTTCTAAAATAATAGTCAAAGATATCAACGATCATTTCAATAAACATAACCTCAGAACTTGAAACTCATAATACTCCATGAATAGACTATTCTCCACATCCTTAGCCAAAATTAACAAGTAATTCAACTCAAATATCATTAACAAGTGTGATATACATGCACTCTACTCTCCATCCTCTCACGCATTCAAAGGTAAAATATATTCACTCATCATTCATTTCTTGTAAGGCATCTAACATAGGCTTGCTTACTAATCCAATCTCCACCACTTATATCAAACACAAACATTAATCCAAAGGTCTTTATTTTGGTTGTAATGGGGTCGGGTTAAAGGTAGGAAAAACGAAAATCATAGTTTAAAATCACAAAACAAATTGAGCATTTAAAATAAGACAGAAATAATGAAACATAAAACACTCAATTCTTTCCTCGAATTTAACAAGGTTAGCACTCCCCTTTTTATGTCTCTCCTCTTTCTCTTCATTTTCTGGTTGTCTTTTCTTCCCTCTGTTTCTATTATATTTCTTTCTTTCTTTTTTTCTTTTTCAATTATTTATTTATTTATTTAAAATAAGGAAGTCAAGAGAAGAAAAATATAGAGGAGAGATCATTGTGATAACTATACCCATTCCTAATGCAATAGCCAACTATATACTATGATCCCTTACACTTATTCAAGTAGTTACTTCCTAAACCCAAGAATACCATTTTAAATGCTCAACATGCCTCACAGTAGATACAAAAAAGAGGATAAAATTTAAGGTAAAGGCTTATATTTTGGGTTTAAAGAAAGAAAAGGTTTCATGCTAAGCTCAAAGGGGCTCACTAAGGGTGACATTATGGTGGCTTTTTTAGTAATAGGGGTAAATCCTAATTGCCTTCATCATTTCAACGCTTGCATAAGATTATGTGATCTCAACTAGTATTTACAAGCAAGTTCTAGAGTTCCTTAATCATGAAAGAACACTCTCAGCAAAGAGTACTTGAATTTGGAGTTAAATATTTCAAAGGGCTCAAATTCTTACCAAAGAAAAGTGACATTCATCTATCACAATAGACTAATGTCCTTTTAATTGACATCCAAGTTAATCAATCTAAACATGAAAGTATACTCATTCACTCATATTATACATTTCTAATCTTGATCTAGTTTATTTTATAACCATGCATCTCTAGCTATTAAGTGGGAAAGCAAACACACAACACTCAAATAACAATAATATTTTTTTAACTACTACTTTCCCCTCAGTTAAATATCACGTTGTCCCCAATGTGATAAAAAATAAAAAAGGGATCTAAGATGTAAAATAATGCAAACAAGGAAAAACATTAAATATCCTTAACCTAGGTACCACACATCTTGATCTTCTGATTCTTGTTCTTACTTTCTCAAGTGATTACCGAGGGATTGTGCGTCTTCAGGAAAGTGACATTGGTGTCCTATTACATTCTTGGTAGTGTTTACGGGGCCTTCAACATCGAAGATAGAGTGCGGTGTTGAACCTTGGACGCATAGTTACGGAGCCTTCATCTGACTAAGGGGTGTATTTGTGGTGGGCGTGTGGTTTTCATATAGAGTGGCCAATGGTGTTCTTAGTTTGTATTATGGGGTTTTCAAGCAAGTTCCCAATGTAGTAGTTACTATTGGTGTGATTTTAGGGAGATTATTGACTGTTTTTTTTGTTGTGCTTTAAATAAATTTTGGTCAGATTAATAATTTCAAATCCTAGTGTGGTAGTTTAGGTTTCTGGTTGTACAATTTTGGTGGCAATTTAGGGCAGATTGTGAAGGCAGTCGAGGCCCGATTTTGAACTATTTTTTGTTCAAATCCTTTGTGGTTCTTGTGGTATGGGGAAGAGGCACAAGACGCCACATAAGGGGAGGGACATAATGGTTGAATGTGATTTAGGCTTGTAGGTGGCAGAGTCATGGACGAATGAAGCTACCGAGGAAGATGATATCCAATATGCTACACATTCGAACCTAGGGACTAACATTAACTCTGGAGATCACAGGGCAACTTCCAACCGACCAATAGCTCTGGGTAAGCAGGTGAGTACGGTAGATATTGTTAGGAATGTCAGAACAAAAGGGGTGTGATGTTGAGTACAGGCGGTGCAAAGGCGTGTGGGGGAGCTACTGGGCTTAACAATGTGGCTCGTCGAGCAGAACTAATTGATGGTGGAAGAGGGTCAAAGGAAAATATAGGAAGGAATACGCACAGCAAAAACTCGGGAATGGACAAAATTGTGGATGGTACAATGAGGCAAACTATGACGACTGAGACAGGGAGTAAATATGGGTTTGAAAAACAAAGGGGGGAGAAGGAAACATCCACTTCTAAGGATGAAAGTGATGATGGGGATGAAGGAGGAAGTGACACCTCTAATTCATAGACAGCTTCAGAGCAGGTGGAATCTGCCCAGAAGGTGTCTGAAAAATTGCTAAACCTTTCATTGTCAGCCACCTAGGAAGCTTCAGTCAAAATCTCTTATGTAAATCTCTTCAGGAACAACAGCGAATTGAAGCAAGGCATGAAATTGAACTTCTTGGATGTAGAAGATGAAATTACCATAGAGGAAGACAATGTTGTGTCTATAAAAAAAGATTGGGGATATTGCCTTGTAGGTTGTTTCATAGGTCAGTTCCCAGGTATGAAGGCTATTGAAAGCCTTATAGATAGATGGTCGGTTAAATTCAAAATTCTCTCCCATGGCAAAGGTTGGATCATCTTTTAATTTGGCTCGGAAGAGGATAGAACCAATGTACTTATAGGGGGGCCTTACCAACTGTTTGGGAAGACTCTACTTCTGAAAAGTTTATACCCTAGCTTCACCTTCGATTATATAGACTTTATGATAGTGCCCATTAGGCTTCAGTTTCTGAATGTTCCTCTTGATTTATGGAATAATAGAGGACTTTCAAAACTTGGATCAAGAGTGGGGAAACCAATTTGCACTGATAAGATTACTAGTAACAAATCACGTATAGGATTTGCCAAATTATTGGTTGAAGTGGATGTATCTAAGCAGCCAGCGACTAGTTTCGAAGTGAATATACCAGGTAACACTTGATATATTCAAAGAGTTATTTTTGAAACTTTTCCAAATTATTGCTTCTCCTGCAAGAAATTGGGGCACAATCCTTTTAAATACAAAGTTATGGCTCGGAACAACAAAAAACAACAGAAGGACTCCTCATCAGAAGGGGGTAAGCAGGGTAACCAGAATGTTAACAGTAATGAAGGACTTTCTGATGTCTTGGATAATATGATTCAATATTTATAAGGAATCACATAAGCGTACGACCAGTTAAAGTGCCAAGAGGGTGTTAATAATTTTGCAGGGTTTGGAGGATCACAACCTCAGAACAATGGAGATTTAGCTGAAAAGGATAACATGAATGATAGTAGGGTTAATAAGGAAAACCAAATTCAGGCTGAAGGTCACAATGTAGATGTTAGTGACAGACAGAGGGTTCCAAACCAAAAAGCTACTGGTGATTGCACATCTAGGAAGGAATTGGCAATAAGGGTGCTAAGTCAAGTCAGATTAAGACTGAAGATAAAAACACAGGGGCTGTTGACTGGTAGAAGGTGCAAGCTATAAACAAAAGCAAGACTTTGAAGGTGAAGTCTAATAAAATAGTAAACGTAGGGGCCACAGTTCAGGATCAATATGGAGCATGAAAACCTGATAAAGGTACGGGGATTTTGGGAATTATTAAGAAAGCAGGAGGTGAAAGAACCTCCTCCTATAAGGTATGAAAATATTTTGCTGGAATATCCGAGTCCTTAACAAGGCTTCGAGACAAAATAGTGTTGATAAGCTAATTAAACAACACGATTGTAAAATAGATTGCTTCCTTAAATCCGAATTATCTTATGAGGGATTGAACTTGATGATGAGAAATAGATTTGCTGGCTAAGATTTCTATCATAATTTTGATCACTTTGCAGGAGGGCGCATGTGTGTAGTATGGAACTTAAATTTCTTTCATTGTCTTGTGGTTGATACTGGAGAGCTGCATATTCACGGCAAGGTACAATGTTGTATCACTCAGCATACTTTCATAATCTCCTTCGTATATGGCCTATACAGTGTTACTAAAAGAAGAGAATTGTGGCAACATTTGCTGAGGCTAGGTTCAGATTTGGTATTACCATAGAGTATTTTAGGGGACTTTAATTGTGTTTGTACTGCTAGGGAGCGTATGGGTTGCCAAACACCCTCAGCCTACTTATTAAAAGACCCGCTTGACTTCTAGATGTCCCTTGGATTAGAAGATGCCACCTTCAAAGGGGAAATTTTCATATGGCACAAGAAACAACTATGGGCAAAATTAGACAGAGTGCTTATTAACTCAGCTTGGAGCTCTATTAGGCTAACCTATTCAGAGCATTTCCTAGATGTGCTACCCAACTCAGACCACTGCCCTATAGTGGTAAAATGTAACCAACTGGAACTAAAAGTAAAAACACCTTTCAAATTCTTCAATATGTAGCTCCAATACCCCCTTTTCCGAGATATTCTATATAGCTACTGGGAGAAGCAAATTATGAGAACAAATTAATAAATTCTTTGCATGGAATGCAGAAGCTTATGGGCACATTTCTGATAAGGCTAAAAACGTGACAGAAGCATTCCAAATTGCTTATAAGGCCTCGTTCACTTGGCCTAAGGATATTGAACTGCAACAAGAAGCAGTTGTGAAGACGAAGCAAGCTGAGTTCTTGTTGCATACAGAGCGATAGTTCTTTCAACAAAAAGTAAGATGCACTCACCTCTTTAAAGTCGATAAAAGCACAAAGTACTTTCATGTTGTAGCCTAAAAAAGAGGGTTGTAAAATGCTATCTCTCACCTTGTCAAAGAGGATGGTTCTTTGACTCACTCTATGAAAAAGGTTGAAAATTGTGTTCTCAGCTTCTACAAGGGGTTGCTTAGCTCTTCTACTACTGTTAGCCGTATAGATTATATTGTGGTGGGATTTGGTCCAATTCTTGATGAAGAGTCACATGGACTGTTAATGGCATCGATTAGGGATGTGGAGATAAAACAGGCATTGTTTGATATAGGTAATGATAAAGCACCAAGGTCGGATGGTTATACTTCAACTTTCTTCAAAACACACTGGGATGTGGTTGGGTATGATTTAATCCAACTAGTGAAGGAGTTTTTTGATACAGGGAGATTGCTTAAACAACTAACCCACACTATCCTTACCCTCATACCTAAGAAGAAGGAATATTTGAAAGTCTCAGATTTTAGACCAATTTCTTGCCTGAATGTAGTGTATAAGTTGATAACAAAAATCTTGTCAAACCGTATGGCTCCGATTATGGGGACCATAGTGGATCTAGCATAAGCAGCATTTGTTCCAGGGAGAAATATGCTGGATAACATTTTTCTTACATAGGAGATTGTGCGAGGCTATACTAGGAAGCACATCTCCCCTCAGTGCATGCTTAAAGTTGATCTTACTAAAGCCTATGACATGGTGGAATAGGACTTTCTAGAAGTAATAATGAAAAGGTTGGGCTTTCCAAATACTTTTATTCGATGGATTGTGGAATATGTATCCACCACCTCTTACTCGATTTCTCTAACCTTATTTCTCTTATGCTTGGAATACCTTTCAAGATTGATTAAAGCAAGAACCTCCAACTCCCTCTTCAATTATCATCCGAAGTGTTAAAAGTTAAATATTAAGTACTTTGCATTTGCAGATGATCTTATGCTATTTTCAAGAGGTGACTATGACTCTATTCACATTTTATTGGACACTTTAGCTGAATTGGGAAAAGTGGTAGGGCTGAGCGTTAATCCCTCTAAGTCAAATGTGTACCTAGCAGGAGTCCATAGATGGGTGAGAGAGGAAATTCTACAGATGGTGAAGTATCCAACTGGGGACTTTCCAGTCTGATACCTAGGGATCTCCTTGGCACCTATAAAGGTCTCAGTAGCACAATACTCAATCCTTATTAAATCAGTGGAGGCTTTTATTAATAATTGGAATGGGAAGTCCCTATCTTATGCAGGTAGGTTCGAACTTATTAATTCTGTGATTCAAGTTGTACTTTCGTTTTGGCTCCAGTCTTTCCCAATTCCAGCCACTATATTGGAGAGGATAACTTCCATGTGTAGGTTGTTTTTGTGGGGAGGAAAACATTTTAGAGTGGCATGAGATAACATATATATGTCCAAAGAGGAGGGAGGATTAAGTTTGAAAAATTGCAAATTATGGAATTTGGCTCTACTTTTTATGGTGTTATGGAATATTCATGCTAAAGCCGACTCTTTTTGGGTAAGATGGATACATGAAATCTACTTAAAGGGTTCCACAGTATAGGATTAGGAACCTCATGACCATGACTCTCCTTTTTTGAAGAAACTTGCTTTGATAAAAAATATACTGGTAGAGAAATTGGGGGGCCGACGGCAAGTGGTCGATGGGTTGTAGACTTTTTGCACAAGTGGTGCTCTTTCCTCTCAGAAAATCTATGAGTTGATATAGATTAAGCATCATAAAAGACCATAGATGTCTTTTATATGGAAACAGTACAACCCACCAAAATTCTCTATCATAACATGGCTAAGCCTACAAAATAGGTTGCTAACCAAGGATAACTTATTATTTTTGGAGATTGACAAAACTTATAACACGTGTAATGCAGATATGGAAACAGTTGACCACCTCTTCTTTAAGTGCTGTTTCACAGGTAAAGTTTGGCGAGGCATCCAGGAGTGGTTAGGAATGACCTGCACCATATCCACTCTACATAGTGCCATTAAGTGGATTCAGAGTGATTACACAGGAGCGCATCTACGAAGCAAAGTTCCAAGATTGGCTATTATTAGTACCATGTATATGATTTGGAAGACTAGGAATGCAGTCCAGTTATATTTTACTTCTTTTACGAGCTATGATGTAATTTTTAAGATAAAAACTGTCATGTACAAGATCTTGTATAGATTGTATCCCTCTACTATGATCACTTTATGATTTTTTCCTCTATTGATTATGGTTGAGGTATGCCCTAATGACTGTGTACTTGATTTTAGCTAGATGGGATTGTACTAGTGACAGGGATGGTTCTGACTTCTACATACCTCGACCATCCTATTGTCCTTGATATTTATTATTTTTAATTGCATTGTGGATAGTGACATTGACTAATTAGGGTCGGGGCACACCCCAGTGACCGTGTACTTATAGGTTAGTGGTTATATTGGTGGTTTGGATGGCTTTGCCTACCACATATGGTCAGGGAATGCTCGACCATTTTGCTTTCTTGACTTTGCTTTGATTGTATTGTGGACAGAGAGAATTTTGGTTGCTTATGGTCGGGGTATGCCCTAAGGACCGTGTACATACTCTTTTTGATCTAATACATTTACCTTTGATAAAAAAGAGGATAGAAATATGATACTAAGATAGAGGTGGTGATTGTCTGAAGCGAGAATTTAAATTGGCCATGAAGTTTTGGATCTCTGCCATATTACCCTCATTATTATGGATGCACTCATTTTCTTATCATTCAAAATCTCTAGTTTCGGTTATAGACTCCGTGAATTAGGTTTGGAATGTATTGAATTGAGTTACAAGTGACTGGAAATCCTTGGAAGTAATTGGAGAAGACAGAGGCATTGCTCGGTTGGAGGAACATTAGCTTCTTATTCAACTTCAACTTCCGCAACTCGAGCGCTTCCTTCGTGTCGTCATTGATAAAAACATAGTGATCTCTTTGCTGCCTAACAATTTTCATAGACACTAGGGAGTGCAAGTCGAGACTAGAGTTTCCTGGACTAGTTACATTATTTTCCTCCTAGTTAGTAAGTTGAGATGTTCCATAATTTGGGTCATGAATGCTCCAACTACTATTTTTCCTGCATTGGCTTTAGCCACATCAATTAAATACATACTTAACCATATACTGACATTAAAAGGCTTACCATGCACCATACAACACGAAATAAACAATTTAGCTTTAGAAACTACTCCCTGACTATTTACCCAACCGAACAAGGTAGTTAGAAATCTATGGATATAGCGAAGGGCTTGGTCCACTAGGGCAAATGATTTGGACCAACTTAAAAAAATACTTTTCTACAATTGGTTATTTAGGTCCAAAATTCCTTCATCAATCAAAATTTTAGAGTACTCATAATGTCCTCATTAGTAGGGTAATTAACCCCTTTTAAATTGCTCAGAAATTTTAAATTCAATTTTTTTCCTAAATTCAAAAATATATCCCATCTTACATTATACAACAATTCATGAACTCGATCAACTATTCCCAATTCATCAATGGCTTTAGAATTAACAAATCATTTAGGAATAATTTGAAGATTCTTAAGACTTACGTATCTTTTATGGTGTTCTTTAGTGTGAAAATGTAGTCATGGGATACTTGAAGTTAGCGTCTGGTTATTACGTGGTGAAGACGATGAAGCTCTTAGGTATCTCACCTTTGGACCGATAGCCATCGATATGGGTGGTGCTTACAAGCATAAGGTGGCTAGTGGAATGAAAGTCTCACGGGTGTGAGGGTGGTGGTGGTCACGGTGGGAGTTTTCATCTGTGAGGATGGGGAATGGTGGGTTGTGCTCACGGTGGAGAAAAAGCTTAGACTGCATAGGTGTTGGAGACAGCTGAGAGAAGATCTAGAAAAAACAGACAGGAATGAAAAAAATTAGGGCTTGGTGTGGCTCCCTTGTCACACCCGTGATTGTGGGATTCATAAACTAACTGGAGAGTCACGTAATAAAAATAACAAATACTAAATAAATAAATAAAAAATAAATAACAATTATATGGATTGCCTTCCATTAAGCGCTTCTTTAATGTCTTGTAGTTGGACGAATCAATAATCATGTTTGAGGTGGATCATCTAAATTGATAGATTCTACAGTTTTCTTCTCAATTGCTCCTTCCAAATATGGTTTCATTCGACGATCATTCACCTTAAAGGTTTCTTATATTTGCAGGTTTTTTATTTCCATTGCTTCATATGGGAAGATCTTGATTTCTTTGAATGGCCTATTCCACTTTGATTTCAACTTGCTTGGAAACAAATGCAACAGAGAATTATACAATAGAACTTTCATTATAGGTGTGAGGGACTTACCTACAAATCCTTATTATGAAGGTGTTTTCCTCTTTTCTTGTAGGTTTTAGAATTCTCTTAAGCCTCACTCCGGAGCTCATCCACTTATGAAATTTGAAACAAATGCTCCCTTCCTTCTTCATCCAGATTCATGTTCACCATATTAATTTCCCATGGTGCCTTATGCTCAACCTCTATAGGAAAATGGCAGGCCTTCCTTAAAACAATCCAATAAGGGCTCATTCCTAAGACAGTTTTGTAAGCTGTGTTGACTAATCCTTCCTTAATGGGCACACAGTCTTCTCCAAAATCCCTTTAATTTGTTTGTTACTTATCTTATCCAGAAGGTTGTGGATGGTAGGGAGTCGCCACCTTATGAGTTATTGAATATTTCTTCATGAGCTTTTCAAAAAGCTTATTGCATAAATGAATTCCTTCATCATTTATGATTACGCGGGAAATCTTGAACCTACTAAAAATATTTTCCTTCATAAATTAACAACAACATCAGCATCATTAGTTCAGATGGGTATTACTTCTACCCATTTAGACAAGTAATCAACTGCAACAAGTATATATTCAAATCCACAAGATTTAGGAAACAAACTCATAAAACCAATACCCCAAACATCGAATAATTCAACAGTCAATTAGTTAGTTAAGGGCATTTCATTTCTTCTGGTCATATTTCTTGTTCATTTGCATTTATCACATTTCAAGCAAAAGAAAAGTGCATCCTTAAACAAAGTGGGCCAATACAAACTACTTTGAAGAACCTTAGAAGTAGTTTTTTGACCTCCAAAATGGCCTCCATAGTGGAGTTCATGGCAAAAATTAAGACATTTACTTACTTTTCCTCTAAAACGCACCTCCAAATGATTTCATCCTTACAAATCTGGTACAGGGTATGGATCATCCCAAAAGTAGTACCTGCCTAGGTGAAGAAACCTTTTGCTTTCCTGAAAAGTCATGTTAGGTCTCAAAATGCCACAAGCAAAATAATTAACATAGTTAGCGTACGAAGGAGCTTTACTAACAACAAATAATTGCTCATTAGGAAAGTTCTAAGCTATTGCATACTTCTTTTGTTGTTCAAGAGTTTCCAAGTTATGATCTATC
>JAOTJB010001918.1:0-11909 GCA_027123815.1 Erythroxylum minutifolium | reverse complement strand
TGAGAATTTTTCTCAGATTTGAGGAGATATGCTATGTCCTAGATGTTTCACTTCTTGATCCCCCTGCTGCTAATGCTTCTGATGAGGATCAGAAAGCAAATCATAAGCATCTCAAAGATAGTCACATGGCTACCTGCATTATGCTAGCCTCTACGTCACCTGAGCTACAGAAGCAATATAAGCCTATGGATGCTAATACCATAGTGTTTCATCTTAGAGAGCTTTTTGATGAGCAAGCTTGATCTGAAAGGTTCGAGACCTCAAGGTTGCTCTTAACTACTAAAATGACTCCAGGGACATCTACAGTGCAGTATGCACTGAAGATGAATGGCTATATTGAAAGGTTGGCCACCTTGGGTTTTGTTATGGATTATGAATTAAGTATTGACTTAATTCTAGTTAGATTGTCAGATAGTTATTCACAGTTTGTGTTGAACTATCGGATGAACCAAATCTTCACGACAATCCTTGAGTTGATCAATCTGCTCAAGATAGCAGCGCAAGCTGTCAAGAAGGATAGCAAACTAGTGCTAGTGGTGGACTTTTCTTCTTCTGGTTCAAGAAAAAGAACCTAAAGAAGAAAAGGTCCAAGAAACCAAAAAGGAAGTGCAGCCAAAAAGAAACCTAAAGGGACTGCTCCGAAAGGAACTTGCTTCCATGTTGGCAAGAATGGCCATTGGAAGCAAAACTGTAAAGTCTATCTGGAGTCCTTAAAGAAGAAATAGGCATCAGATGCCCCGACTCCTTCAGATATGTTTGTCATTGAGGTTAATATTGTTTCTGATCATAACATATGGGTATTAGATACTAGTTGTGGCACACACATATGTAATGATATGTAAGGCCTCAGGGACAGTAGACAGCTCATGAAGGGAGAACTTGACCTGCATGTGGGCAATGGAGCAAGAGTTGCTGCATTAGCTGTAGGCACTTATTTTTTGTCACTCCCCAATGGGCTTGTAATTAAACTGGATGATTGTTATTTTGTACCTATTTTAACAAAGAACATATTGTCTATTTCTTGTTTAAATAGAGTTGGTTTCTATTTGAATTTCAATAGTAATGGTTGTTCTATTAGTTTGAATGGAATGCTTTATGGTACTGGTATATTATGCAATGGAATTTACATATTATATGTGTCACATCCAATTATAAATGTCAATGAAACAAAAAGACATAAACGAGATAATTTAAAATTAACTTACTTATGACATTGTCGCCTTGGCCATATAAATGAGAGACGCATAGCTAAGCTATACAAGAGTGGTAATTTAGGGTCATTTGATTATGAATCATCTGACATATCTGAATATTGTTTACTAGGCAAGATGACTAAGTTATCCTTTAAGGGAAAGGGTGAACGAGCGACTGGAGTATTAGACTTAATACAATCAGATGCATGTGGTCCAATGTCCATCCATGCCAGAAGTGGTTTTCTTTACTTCATTACTTTTATCGATGACTATCCTCGATATAGGTACTTGTATCTCATGAGATACAAATCTGATGCATTTGAAAAGTTTAAACAATTCAGAAATGAAGTAGAAAACCAACTTGGGAAAGGTATCAAGACACTATGATCAGATCGAGGTGGGGAATCCTTAGACCAAAAATTTAAATTATCTCAGAGATAATAGGATTTTATCTCCATGGACTCCACCTTACATACCACAACACAATGGTGTGGCTGAAAGGAGAAATCAAACCTTGTTGGATATGGTACAGTCGATGATGGGCTTTGCCAAAATCCTTTTGGGGGTATGCACTCGAGATAGCTGTTTATTTGCTAAACAGAGTTCCATCAAAGGCATTTGATGTTACTCTATATGAGATGTGGACTAACTAAAAAACCTATCTTTCTCATTTGAAAGTTTGGGGTTTTTCAGCTTATGTGAAGCGAATACAGTCATATAAGCTTGATGCGAAGTCTGACAAGTGTTTTTCGTAGGATATCCTAAAGAAACAATGGGATATCAACTTTACCATAATAAGGAACAAAAAGTGTTTGTTTCCAAACATGCTGTCTTTTTAGAGAAAGAGTTTCTTTTAAAAGAAGAAAGTGGGAGCAAAATTAAACTTAAAGAAGTTCAAGATGCTGGAACAGACGCGGATCATCCGCCAGAACTTGAAACTGTGACTTATACAGATGAAGTAACAGTTCAACCTTCTTCAACACAGGAAGTTCGTAAGTCACATAGGATACGCTCTATTCCAGAGAGATATGGATTTGTCCTGATTAAACAAAATGACGTATTGCTCATACAAGATAATAAGCCTACTACCTATGAAGAGGTTTTGAAGAGTTCAGAGTCTGAGAAATGGCTTAGCGCCATGAAATCAGAAATGGATTCCATGTATGAAAACCAAGTATCAACTTTGGTTGAGACACCTGAAGGAATAAAACCTATAGGATGTAAATGAGTTTTCAAAAAAAACCAATATAGATGGTAATGTGATCACCTATAAAGCAAGGCTTGTGGCCAAAGGTTTCTGTCAAAGACAAGGAATAGATTACAACGAGACCTTCAGCCTAGTAACAATGCTTAGATCCATTAGGATACTCCTAGCCATTGTCGCTCATTACGATTATGAGGTATGGTAAATGGATGTGAAGACAACTTTCCTAAATGAAAATCTAGTCGAGAATGTGTATATAACACAACCAGAGGGCTTCATCTCCTATGATGGTGAAAAGTATTCAAGCTTCAGAAATTTATTTAGGGATTAAAGCAATCATCCAAGAGTTGGAATATCTGCTTTGATAAGATAATCAAAGAGTTTGGTTTCTCTCAAAATCTGGATGAACCTTAAGTGTATAAGAAGGTTAGTGGGAGTGCAATCGTATTCCTTATGCTACATGTAGATGACATATTATTACTAGGAAACAATGTCTCTATGTTACAATCTGTAACGATTTGGTTGCCCAAACAATTTGCCATGAAAGATCTCGGTGAAGCAACTTATATCCTCAGGATAAAGATTTATGGAGATAGATCAAAAAGGTTGTTTGGTCTTTCATAATCAACGTACATAGAAAAGATGCTAAAGAGATTTAGTATGGAGCAATCCAAGAGAGGGTATCTTCCTATGACTCTTGGGATACATTCTCAAAATCTATGTGTCCTTAGACACAAGATGAGAGGACGCTCATGAATATGATCCCATATGCATCTACAGTAGGATCTATCATGTATGCTATGCTATGTACAAGACCCGTTGTATCATATACTCTAAATGTTACGAGCAGATACCAATCAGATCCTGGTGAGGGTCACTGGATGGCTGTCAAGAACATTCTCAAGGACTTGCGAAGGACTAAGGATATTTCTTGATATATAGAGATGGAAATCTAAAAGTGAGATGGCATACATATACCAGTTTTCAATCTGATAAGGATGATTCCAAATCCTAATCAAGTTATATATTCACACTGAATAACGGGCGGTTAGTTGGAAGAGTTCCAAATAAGAGACGACTGTTGATTCAACAACCAAGGCAGAGTACATTGCTACTTCAGATGCAGCAAAAGAAGCAGTTTGGATCAAAAAGTTCATTACTGAACTTAGTGTGGTTCCTAGCAATGATGGGCCCATACAGTTGTATTGTGACAATAATGGGGCAATTGCACAGGCAAAGGAACCAAGGTCTCATCAACGATCCAAGCACGTACTTTGCAGCTATCATCTGATCAGGGAGATCATTGGTCGAGGTGATGTGCAGATAGAGAGAATTCCTACTGAGCAGAATATTGTTGATCCGTTGACGAAGCCATTGTCATATAATAGATTTGATTCTCATGTACTCGCCTATGGTATTAGATACTAAGGCGATTGGCTTTAGATTAAGTGGGAATTTTGTTAAAGTAGTGCCCCAAAGGCAATAGCCTTTAGTGCGTTTTGTATAAAGTTTTGTTCACACTTTATTTTCAATAATAAAGAAAAGCATATTTCATTAATTTGGTGATCATTCCTTATGAAATGATATTGATCTATAAGTAAATTAATGAAGTCCATGATATAAGACATAACATGAAGGAAATTATGATGTGATCATACTACTGAGATTCCTATCATATGCAATTATGCTTGTATCTAAATTATCCCTAGTCATAGGATTAATCAGACTGGACATTGTTAATCTGGATAGACTAGCACCTGTCAAACTCCTTGATTTGATCAAGTAGAGGATCTCAGAAACTGTAAACATGAGATATTTAGAGTTGAGATATGGATGCTTGCTAAAGTTAGTAAGCATATTGGATGACCTACCATGATCATCATATAGATGTCCTATTCTAATTTAGTGATAATCTCATCATAGCAATGGTGTAAGTAGTCTTAGACTTGAGGTACTCAAGTATATCTTAGATACTGATTCTGTGCTTTGACTCCATTCCTTATTGCCTTACAGAGGTTGCTTATAGGGTGGTGATTGAGTACAACTTGAGGCATTCAAAGGTAATTGAGTAGCCAATAGAAGATTCACCACTTCTATGATAGTAGAAGATGATACTCATGACCTCTTGTCGGGGTCATTATTTGGAAATCTCTGGCCGAAGTACATGTGTCATAAAGAATGTCTTCATTGACATATAGAGTAATGAGTCCCAGGATGAGAACTGATATCACTTGGGCTAGAATTGACGTAGTCAGTCTAGTGAAAGTTGACACTTTGCCCATACTCATAACTAAGTGGGGTATAGCATGGTAAAAGGACGAATTGCACCGCAATTATCTATGGGAGGGTTCATGAGATGGTTCGTGACGAGCACGGGTTTGTTCATCAAACCACTTACTTTCCCGTCAATTGGGGGTCATAATGTGTTGCTAGATGCCGCTCATGACTTGCTTAGATTAAGTGTTAATCTAAGTGGCCAACATAACCGAGAACCTAATAGGTTACACGCATAAGAGTGACTCAGAGGATTTGTAAAATGGTTTTGGATAGAGATCCATTATATAGAGAGAAATAAAACGAAATGGATCCTGATGAGATTGGGATATGTCTCGATGAGATTGTCATGACGATATTGCTGAAACAGGTCTCCAGTGTTTTTTCCATACTCAGGACTTTAATATGACTGATCCCATTATGATTGGACCACCTCAGCATTATATATATATATATATACTCTGTGTGTGTGTGTGTGTGTGTACGTGCGTGCGTGCGTGCGTGTGTGTGTGTGTATAAGAGAAGTGTAACGTGGAAGATAAGAGAGGTTAAGCATTTATAGTCTTTAAAGGGAAAAAGACAAAAAATGCTAAAAGAAAAAAAATCAAAAGCAAAAAGGGAAGAAGATCGTGAGAATTGTTTAGGAAGCTACTTCACTCTCTCATCTTCTTCCTCTCCATTTTTTCAAATTTTTTCTCTCCATTTACTCTAACATTCTTGCTCTCTATAAAACACAGAAGAGAGCTAGCACTCTTATCTTTATTCTAGCCTTTTCCGGATCAAAGAGTTTGATTTGGTTAGTTTCTCTGATCTCTGTGTGGATACCGTTAGAAATGGTCTGTTTTGGTTGTTGTGGTTTGTGACAACTTGACGAGTAGAAGATCGAAGAACAAAGGAGACACACACAAGATATATGGTTATTATATGAATGATTGATTTGTGTAAATGCCATGAATTCCTATATAGATGTGTGTTATGAACATGTATGTAAATTGAGAAATTTCACTAGGTTTAATAGTATTTCCTTGTATACTCATATAGATCCTGAACTTCGGGAAAGTCCCGGAACAAAATTTTTGTTTTTCCACACCACATTTATATGATGCACGTACTGGGATTTTCCTACAGCACCTCCAGCGTATCAACCCAAGGTTCCTTTTCCTCAACGACTATAAAAGAAGAAATTAGATGAACAATTTGCAAAGTTCGTTAAGAAATTAAGGATGTTACAGATCAATCTCTCCTTTTTTAAGGCATTAGAACATATACCTAAATATGAAAAATTGCTAAAGGACATATTATCGAAGAAGTGTACTTAGGAAGATAATCAGACGGTAGCTCTAACTAGCACTTGTAGCTCAATAGTCACCAGTCAAATGCCTTCAAAATTGAAAGATCCAGGAAGTTTCACAATACCTTGTATGATCGGTAAATTTGAATTTACAAAGTGTTTGTGTGATTTGGGAGCCCGCATCAATCTTATGCCGTTGTCGATATTCAGGAAGTTGGGACTGAAAGAGGTTAAGACAACATCAATTTTAATTCAATTAGATGATCAATCCATTAAAAGGTCATTTGGAATAGCAAAAGACGTTTTGATGCGAGTAGATAAGTTCATTAATCTAGTGGATTTTATAGTTATGGATTTTGAAGAAGATAAGAACCGCCCACTGATCTTAGGTCGACCATTTATGAACACAGGAAAGACCATAATTGATGTTCACGAAGGGAAGTTAACACTTCAAATAGGGAAAGATTAGGTTGAATTCAATATGAATAAGTCCTTAAAGAATCCAATAATGAGCAGTGCATACATAAAAGTTGAAATTATGGATCAAATTCGCAAGAACAAGTTGAAAGTTGTATAGCAGAAGTGCAATCATTCGAAGTAGGGGTTGACAATGAATATCATAGTCCCGAATCGAAAGGAGATGATGAGATGGAGGAGGTAGATGTCCAAGTGTAGTAAGACAAATTAGTTCGAACCGAATCACCCACACCACCATCTTCAGAGAAACCTCCGATATTAGAGCTTAATCCTTTACCTACACACCCAAGGTATATCTTTCTTGGTGAAGGTCAAACACTACTAATCATAATTTCCAACCAATTAAATGAAAAAGAAGAAAGTAAGGTGGTAGAAGTTGTTAAGAAGCGAATGAAAGCCATCGGATGGCAAATTGCTGACATTCGAGGAATAAGCCCAAATGTCTGCATGCATCAAATAAACTTAGAGGAAGGATGTAGGAAGGTGAGGGAGCGTCAACGGAGACTAAACCCTAACATGAAGGAGGTGGTCAAGAAAAAGATCATAAAATTCCTAAATGTAAGGATAATCTATCCCATCTCTGATAATGAATGGGTTAGCCCGGTACAATACGTACCTAAAAAGGGTGGAATGATAGTGATAGAAAGTGATAGTGGAGAAGTAATTTCAACAAGAACAGTAACAAGATGGAGAGTATGTATAGATTATTGCAAACTCAACTCAGTGACTAAGAAAGATGACTTTCCTCTTCCATTTATAGACCAGATGATAGAAAGGGTAGTTGGTCATTCATTCTATTGCTTTTTAGATGGATACTCAGGCTATAATTATATTTTCATCACCCTGATGACCAGGAGAAAACAACATTCACTTGCCCCTACAGTACCTTCGCATATAGACGAATGCCTTTCGGACTTTGCCCTAGCCACATTTCAGAGATGTATGATGTCCATCTTTGCTAACATGATAGAAGACATAATGGAGGTGTTCATAGATGATTTTTCAGTCTTTGGAGATTCTTTTGACATATGTCTGACTAATTTGGATAGAGTTCTTCAGAGATGTGAGGAGTCACACTTAGTGCTGAACTGGAAAAAAATGTCATTTTACGGTGTAAAAAGGGATAGTTTTAGGACATAATATCTCACATCAGGGATTTGAAGTGGATAGAGCAAAAAAAAGAGGTAATTGAGAAACTTCCACCACTAAGCAATGTAAAAGGGGTGCGAGGATTTTTAGGTCATTCAGGATTTTACCGTCGATTCATCAAAGACTTTTTCACAAATTGCACGACCTTTGACAAACCTTTTAGTCAAAGATGCCCCCTTCGTGTTTGATGATAAGTGTTTGTCTGCATTCAACACCTTAAAGGAGGCATTAATATCAGCAACAATTTTATCACCATTAGACTAGACACTTCTGTTCGAAGTTATATCTGATGCAAGTGACCAGGCTATAGGTTGCGTCTTGGGACAAAGGAAAGATAAGAAGCTGCACGCAATTTACTATGTTAGTAAAACTCTTGCAGGACCCCAGCTGAATTATCCCACTACGGAAAAGGAACTAATCACAGTAGTGTACGCATGTGATAAATTTCGAAAATATCTTTTGGGTTTAAAGGTAACTATATTCACCGACCACATGGCACTAAAATACTTTTTCAACAAGAAAGATGCAAAACCTAGGCTCATTCGATGGGTGTTACTTTTGCAAGAATTTGATTTAGAGGTGAGAGATAAAAAGGGAGTAGAAAATGTGGTTGTAGACCACTTATCCAGACTTGAGGGAGGGGAATACAAGCTAAGTAATGACATTAACGAAAATTTCACCGATGAAACTCTTATGCTACTCGATAGTTTGACTACACCATGGTTTGTAGATATCGCTAATCATGTTGCTAGTGGTAAACTTCCGTCAGATCTCTCTTACCAACAAAGGAAGAAATTCTTACATGACTATAACCGTTATATATAGGATGAACCAACCCTATATAGAGCTTGTGCAGAAGGGTTAATGCGACATTGTGTTCCAGATGAAGAAATGTTAGACATCCTAAAGCAATGTCATGAAGGTCACTATGCTAGGCATTATGGAGCCAAAAAAATAGTAGCTCGGATACTAGAGAGTGGATTTTACTAGCCGCAATTGTTTAAAGATGCGCAGACCTATGTGGCACAATGCGATCGATACCAAAGAATAGGTAACATCTTTAAGAGGGATCAATTGCCTCTATCGAACATTCAAGAAGTAGAAGTCTTCGATGTTTAGGGCATTGATTTTATGGGTCCATTCCCATCTTCAATGGGGAACATGTATATTTTAGTGGGGGTTGATTATGATTCACGTTAGGCCGAAGTGGTAGCATCTTCAACCAATGATGGGAAGGTAGTGTAGAAGTTTATTAAACAGCTAATCAACCGGTTTGGATTGCTACGTACAATAATAAATGATAGAGGAACACATTTTTGCAACAGATATTTTGGTGCCCTCTTAAAAAGATATGGAGTACACCACTGAGTTGTTACACCTTACCATCTGTAGACCTGTGGCTAAGTGGAAGTTGTTAACCAGAAGCTGAAACGAATTCTAAAAAAGACAATGAATAACTCTAGAAAGGATTGGGCAACAAAGCAAGATGATACCTTATAGGCTTATAGGACAGCTTTTAAAACACCCATTGAAACAACTCCATATAGGCTCATGTATGGGCAAGCTTCTCATTTACCGGTCGAATTAGAAAATAGAGCATACTCGGCGATTAAAGCATTAAACTTTGATTGGAAGCAAGCCGACAAAAAAAGACTTCTCTAAATGGACGACTTGAAGAATTTCGTTTTAATGCTTACGAAAACACCAAACTCTACAAGGAAAAAGTTAAGAAATGGTATGATGCTCGTCTCAAGCAAAAGGAATTCAAAGTAGGAGACACTGTTCTGCTATATAATTCATGGTTGAAGCTATTTCTAAGGAAGTTGAAGTCTAGATGGAGTGGACCATTTACGGTCATTCAAGTTTTCGATCATGGAGCTCTCAAATTGGAAAACGCTAATAAGGAGACTTTTAAGGTCGATGGGAATCATTACAAGCTGTATTTTGGAGGAGCAATTCTCAAAGATAATGAAGTAATTTCCTTATCTCCGAAAAATTAAGATGCTCTCATGGACGCAAGGTCAAGCTAAGGACTATAAACTAGCACGTTTGAAAGTTTGTTTGAAAATGTTAAGTGTAGTTAGAATTGTTTTCAATAAAATGTTAGTATTTTGTGTTGACTCTCAGGAGACCATCACCACCTCCATCTCCATAGGATTTATGTCTAACCCAAAAAGAATTTTCTTTTCTAAATTAGACTTCAATTCTATTTTGTTAATTGTAATTATTTTCTATTTACTTTAATTTCTGTCTTTTCTTATCTTATGTGGTGTGTGCTTCCTTCACACATTGAGGACAATGTGTAGTTCAAGTGTAGGGAAGGATTATGCTTGTTGCTCTTGAATGTGATTTTGCATATTTTATGATAGTCATTAGGTTGCATTGTGTGAACTGTATGAATATGTCAATAGCTTAGATGAAGTGAATTTTATTTAATTTTGAACATATTCTATTAGACTATAAATGATCATTAGCTCAAAAAATTAGTGAATTAAGGTTCTTTGGATAAATATACAACTTAATTAGGACTTAGTGTAAGTTTAGCACCCTCTAGATTGTCATATTCATTTATAATTTGAGGCCTTTTAACTTAAGTAGCTTAACTAGTATTTTTCATAAAAAAGAATAGCTAAAATCAATAAGGTAAGCAATAAAAAAATATGTTTTGTTTAATAAATTACTATTCTGCTAACCTTTGGGTTATGAAGAGAGCTAGTAGCCAGTTGAAAACATAATAATAGTTGTGTAACCAGATCGACATGCATCACAATGGGTGACTTCACGTCAAAAGGCTATAATGACGTTTCAACCAAGTTGTCTAATAAAATGACTTAGTTGAGTAACCAGATCAACATTCATCACCAATGTTTGCCTCCAAGTAAACAACTAAGTTCGTGCTTAAAATAATAATTAAAAAATTGTGTTCTTAATAAAAACCTACCAGACTTATAATAAGCCTGAATTTTCATAAAAATGTACTTAGGAATAGTTACAGAGTCTGAAGGACCAAAGAATTATTAATGTGTGTGTATAATTGAAAAGGGTAATTGAATTAGCATTTAGATCTCAATTAACTTGTATATTTAGTTCGAAGCTCTTAGATATAGATTTTGCAAGTTAATGATTAGATATAACTTATCAGATTGTGTTCAAGATTAAATTTATTTTATGAAGTTGAAGCCATTGTCTCACTTCTGCATTGTGTGTTTCGTGATTGTTATGTTTGTTATTTTGTTTGCTTGAAGACAAGCAAACGTTTAAGTGTGGGGATGTTGATAGTTGTCATTGGCATTATGTTTTAAGGTTTATTTTGTTAAGTATTTAGTGTTAAATTGAGTGTTGAGTGTGTGTTTATGTGTTAATTGTGTTAGTTTATGTGTTTAAGTGTTTTTATGGGTTAGGATGAGTCTTTGAGCTTAATTGTGTTAGTTTATATGTTTAAGTGAAGAACTGAGAAGATTCGAGGAGTTTTCGAGCCAAAGGCATAGCCCACAATCGTGGAACAGCCAGGCTACAATCGTGTATATGGGGGCACGGTCGTGATAGAGAGCTTACATTCAGGCCACGATCGTGCACATTAGGCCATGATAATGACAGAAAGGTTTAGGTGCTGGCCACGATTGTGGCAAACACCACAATTGTGGCCTGTATCAGGATGAAGCAAAAACTTGAATTTCGCAAGATTTCTTGGACGATTTCAACCCCAACTTTGACCTTTAACACCCAAAGTATAAATATAACATTATGAGACAGATGCGGCAGCCTAGAAAGTTATGCAAGAGAGCCATCACATCAGCCATTTCTGAGAGAAAACCTAGAGAAAAATCGAGAGATTGAGGAAGGAGTCGAAGGAAGAGAGACACAAAGATGAAGCTAGATGCGACGTACTTCCCAGAACAGGTGGTTTCTCACTATCACCACCTTCATAATTCCGTTCTTGACAGTATTTTTGTTTATTCAATTTTATTGATGTATGAAATTGCAATATACATTGAGAATAGGTTGTGTTGAATGTTGAGTTTTATCTATACTCACCTTTGGGTTTTTAATTCTTGAGATTAATAAAGTTTAATTAACTGTGTTATTGTTGATTTAATTGTGATTCAATTTTTGTTTGTAATAATTTAACAATAAACTGAGAGGGTGAACCGAGTGAAAATAATCAATTTGGGCTAATGAGAGTTAGGTAAATTGATAGATAAGAATTAGATCAAACTAGTAGAATCGTGTAACGAGAGATCGAGTGTAACACCCCATTACCCTAGGGTACGCACCGGGACGCCCGTAGGTCATTCCGATACATATCCTAAGATAAGGGAGC
>JAOTJB010001909.1:0-11910 GCA_027123815.1 Erythroxylum minutifolium | reverse complement strand
AAATATATGTGGATATATTTATTGGGTTAGATTGAATTAAGTTGTCGGGCTTTTATTATATGAGATATAATATGGGCTGAAACTTATTGGGCTTCTATAATCCTAATGGGTTTAGGATTATGATATTCTTATTCCTAATAGGAATAGGAATTAGGGTTTCTCTATAAATATAGAACTTATGTCTTATTAAAAGACACACAAAACAATCCTAGCCACCTAGACCTAGTCACTTGTTCTTTTTCTGAGAGAAAACTGTGCGACATTCTAAAGTGTTTTAGAATGTGCTAGCACACCTTAGCCACTACTTGGATAGAAAGGTGCCTAGCGATCGTGCCAACGGGCTAATTTGCCCACTAAAGGTGCATAATAGGTTGTTTTTCCCACTGAAGGTGCCCAATGGAATGTTTTGCCTACCGAAGGTGCCTAACGACCATACCATTGGGCTATTTTGCCTACCGAAAGTGTCTATCGATCGTGCCAATGTTCTATTTATCTTATCGAAGGTGTGCCAACAGGTTGTTTTTCCTACCAAGGGTGCATAGTGAATGTTCCGACAGGTTATTCTACTTGCCAAAGCTTTTCTAAGGTGTTGTTTTCCCCACCAAAGGTGCCCAATGGACTGTTTTCCCGCTGAAGATGCCTAGTGACCGTGCCAATAGGTTGTTTTGACCACCAAAGCTGCCTAGCAAATGTGCGAACAGGCTATTTTGCCCACCGAAGATGTCTAGAGACTGTGCAACCGTGGTGTTTTTCCCACCAAAGGTTTGCCAACGGGCTATTTTTCCCATCCTAGTGCCTAGTGAAAGTGCCAACGGGCTATTTTTCCCATCAAAAGTGCCTAGCGACTGTGCCAACGTGCTGTTTTTCCAACCAAAGGTACCTTGACCGTGCCAATAGACTATTTTGCCCACCAAAGTTATCTAGTAATTTTGCAACTGCGGTGTTATTCCCACCGAAGGTGTGTCATCCCACCAAAGGTGCCTAGAAAACATCCCAACTGGCTGTTTTTCCCATCGAGGGTCCATAACGATCGTGCCAACGTGCTAGTTTGCCCAACGGGATGTTTTTCCCATCGAAGGTGCCTATTGACCATGCCAACTTGCTATTTTTCCCACCAATGGTACCTAACGAACGTGCAATCGAGCTATTTTACCTATCAAAGGTGTGCCAACGGGCTGTGTTTCCTACTGAAAGTGTGCTAATAGGCTATTTTGGCAACTGAAGGTGTGCCAACAGGCTTTTTTTCCACTGAAGGTACCTAATAGGCTATATTACTGAAGGTGTTCTAAAGGGTTGTCCTCCCTACCGAAGGTGCCCAATGGACTGTTTTGCCCACTGAAGATGCCTAGCGATCGTGCCAACATGTTGTTTTTCCCATCGAAGGTGTGCCAACGTGTTATTTTGCCCAACGAGTTGTTTTTCCCACCGAAGATGCCTAGCGACTATGCCAATGGGCTATTTTTCCCACTAAAGGTGCCTAACGACTGTGCCAATGTGTTGTGTTTTCCTATTGAAGGTGCCTAGTGAACGTGTCAACGGGGTGTGTTTCCTAACGAAAGTGTGCCAACGAGCTGTGTTTCCCACTAAAGGTATGTCAATGGGCTATTTTTTACACTGAAGGTGTCCAATCGTCTATTTTGCCCACCAAAGGTGCCTAGCGACTGTGCCAATATGCTATTTTGCCTACTGAAGGTGTTTAGCAACCGTGCGATCGTGGTATTTTTCCCATCGATGGTGTGCCGACGGGCTATTTTTTCCATAGAAGGTGCCTAATGAACATCCCAACAGGCTATTTTGCCCATGAGAGGTTGTGCCATCGTGCTATTTTACCCAACAGGCTATTTTTCTACTGAAGGTGCTTGGCAACCATGCCAACGTGCTATTTTACGCACCAAAGGTGCCTAACGACCATGTCAATGGCTTGTTTTTCCCATCGAAGGTGCCTAGCAATCATGCCAACCTACTATTTTGCCCAGCAAAGTTGTGCCAATGGGTTGTTTTTCCCACCGAAGGTGCCTAACGACTATGACAATAGGCTATTTTGCCTACCAAAGGTGTGTCAAAGTGTTGTTTTTCTCACCCAAGGAGCCCAACGAACTGTTTTTTCACTAAAGGTGCCTAACGACCATGCCAACCTACTGTTTTACCACAAAATGTGTGCCAGCTAGCTGTTTATCCAACCAAAGGTTCCAAGTGATCATGACAATGGGCAATTTTGCCCACTGAAGGTTTCGTGTGACCGTGGTGTTTTTCCCACTAAAGGTGTGCCAACGAGTTGTTGTTCCCACCGTTCATGCTTAATGAACTTGCCAACGAGCTATTTTTCCCATCGAAGGTGCCTAGCGACCATGCCAAAATGTTATTTTTCCCACCAAAGATGCCTAGTGACCGTGCCAATGGGCTATTTTGCCCACCAAAGTTGTTTAGTAATTGTGCAACCACAGTGTTATTCCCATCGAAGGTGTGCCAACAGGATGTTTTTCCCATCGAAGGTGCCTAACGAACATCCCAACTGGCTATTTTTCCCATCGAGGGTCCCTAACGACCATGCCAACGTGCTATTTTACCCAACGGGATGTTTTTCCCATCAAAGGTGCCTAGCCACCATGCCAACTTGCTATTTTTCCCACCGAAGGTGCTAGTGAACATGCAATCGAGTTGTTTTGCCTATCGAAGGTGTGCCAATGGGCTATGTTTCCCACTGAAGGTGTGCCAACGGGCTGTTTTGCCTACTGAAGGTGTTCTAAAGGGTTGTCCTCCCCACCAAAGGTGCTCAACAGACTATTTTGCCAACTGAAGATGCCTAACGACCATGCCAACGTGCTGTTTTTTCCCATCGACGGTATGCCAACATGTTATTTTGCCCAATGAGTTGTTTTTCCCAATAAAGGTGCCTAACGACTATGCCAACGGGCTATTTTCCCACCAAAGGTGCCTAGCGACCGTGCCAACGTGTTGTTTTTCCCATCAAAGGTTCCTAGTGAACGTGTCAATAGGGTGTGTTTCCTACTGAAGGTGTGCCAACGGGATGTGTTTCCCACCAAAGGTGTGCCAACGGGATGTGTTTCCCACCAAAGGTGTGCCAACGGGCTGTGTTTCTCACCAAAGGTGTGCCAATGGGCTGTTTTTTGCACCGAAGGTGCCCAATGATCTGTTTTACCCACCAAAGGTGCCTAGCAACTGTGCCAATGGGCTATTTTGCCCATTAAAGGTGTCTAGAGACCGTTCCATCCTGGTGTTTTTCCCATCGGTGGTGTGCCAACGGGTTGTTTTTTCCACCAAAGGTGCCTAGTAAACATCCCAACAGGCTATTTTGCCTATGGAACGTCCCTAGCAATTGTGCCATGGGGCTATTTTACCCAACAGCCTATTTTTCCACTGAAGGTGTCTGGCAACCATGCCAATGGCCTATTTTACGCACCAAAGGAGCCTAGCGACCATGCCAACGGCCTATTTTTCCCACCGAAGGTGCCTAGCAATCGTGCCAACCTACTATTTTGCCGAGCAAAGTTGTGTCAATGGGTTGTTTTTCCCACCGAAGGAGCTTAATGACTGTGACAATGGGCTCTTTTTCCTACCAAAGGTGTGTCAAAATGTTGTTTTTCTCACCCAAGGAGCCCAACGAACTGTTTTTCCCACTAAAGGTGCCTAGCGACCATGCCAACCAACTGTATGCCAGCTAGCTATTTTTCCCACCAAAGGTCCCAAGTGATCGTGTCAATGGGCAATTTTGCCCACTGAAGGTGCCTTGCGATCGTGGTGTTTTTCTCAACGAAGGTGTGCCAATGAGTTGTTTTCCCAACATTCGTGCCTAGTGAACTTGCCAACGAGCTATTTTTCCCATCAAAGGTGCCTAGCGACCATGCCAACGTGCTGTTTTACCTAGCGAAGGTGTGACAACGGGTTATTTATCCCACCAAAGGCACCAAGTGATCACTTCAATGGGCTATTTCTCCCACAAAAGGTGCCTAGCAACTGTGCGACTGTGGTGTTTTTCCTACCAAAGGTATGCCAGCAGGCTATTTTTCGCACCAAATGTGCCTAATGCACATGCCACCGAACTATTTTTCCCATCAAAGATGCCTAGTGACCATGCCACCATGCTGTTTTACCTAGAGAAGGTATGGCAAGGGATTGTTTTGCCTACCAAAGGTGTTCCAACGGGTTGTTTTACCCAACAGACTATTTTGCCCATCAAATATGCCTAGTGACCGTGCCAAAGGGTTATGTTGCCCATTGAAGGTGTGCCAACGTGCTGTTTTTCCCACCGAAGGTGGCTAGCAAATGTTTCAATGATTTGTTTTTCCCTCTAAAAGTGCCTAGTGACTGTGCCAATGGGCTATTTTGCTCACCGAAGGTGTTTAACGACCATGCAACAGTGGTGTTTTTCCCACTAAAGGTGCCTAGCGAGCATCCCAACCGGCCATTTTGCCCATCGAAGGTCCCTAGCGACTGTACCATCATACTATTTTGCCCAACAAGCAGTTTTTTCCATCGAAGATGCCTGGAGACTGTGCCAACGAGCTATTTTTCCCACTGAAGGTGCCAAGCGACCATGCTAACATGTTGTTTTTCCAATCGAAGATGCCTAACAAAAGTGTGAACGGGCTGTTTTGGCCAACGAGGGTGTGCCAACGAGCTATGTTTCTCACCGAAGGTGTGCCAATACGCTGTGTTTCCAGCTTAAGGTGTGCCAATAGGTTGTGTTTTCCACTGGAGGTGCCCAATGAGCTATTTTGCCCACAGAAGGTGTTAGCGACCATGCCAATGGGCTATTTTTCCCACTGAAGGTGCCTATCGACCATGTCAACTTCTTGCTTTTCCCACTGAAGTTGCTTAACGATCGTGCCAACAGGCTATTATACCCACCAAAGGTGTGCAACTGTGGTGTTTTTCCCATCGAAGTAGCCTAGCGAACATGCTAACGGAATGTTTTCCCACTAAAGGTGCGCCAACAGGCTATTTTTTCCATTGAAGGTGCCCAACAGTCTATTTTGCCCATCAAAGGTGCCTAATGACAATGCTAAGGAGTTATTTTGCCCACCTAAGTTGCCTAGCAACTGTGCCAACGTGCTTTTTTCCCACTGAAGGAGTGCCAACGGGTTATTTTTCCCATTGAAGGTGTCTAGCGGCCGTGCCAAGGGGCTATTTTACCCACCAAAGGTATGCACGGTTAAATTTTTCCCATCAAAGGTGCCTAGCGAACATGCCATCAAGCTAGTTTTCCCACCGCATGTGTGCCAATGGGTTGTGTTTCCCACCAAAGGGGTGCGAAATGGTTATGTTTCTCACTGAAGGTGTATCAATAGGTTGTTTTGCCAACGGAAGATGTGCCAGGAGGCTGTTTTTTCCACTGGGCTGTTTTTCCCACTGAAAGTGCCTAGCGATCTTGCCAACGAGCTATTTTACCCACCAACAGTGTGTCAACGAGCTGTTTCGCCTACCAATGGGTCACCAATGACACATTTTTCCCACCAAAGGTGCATAACAAATGTGTCAATGGGCTGTTTTGCCCACCAAAGGTGTGCCAACGAGCTGTTTTACCTTCCAGATGTATGCCAATGGGCTGTGTTTCCCATCAAAGGTGACCAACGAGCTATTTTCTCATCGAAGGTGCCTAGTGACTATGCCAACAGGCTGTTTTGCCCACTAAAGGTACCCAGCAACCGTGCCAAATGGCTATTTTTCCCACTGAAGGTGCCTAATAGGCTGTTTTTCCCACTTAAGGTACCCAATGGAATGTTTTGCCCATCGAAGGTGCCTAGCGACCGTGCTAATGGGTTATTTGGCCCATTAAAGGTTCCTATCAACCCTGCCAATGTGCTATTTTTTTTACCAAAGGTGTGCCAACAGGCTATTTTCCCACCAAAGGTAACTAGTAAACATGCCAACGGTTTCTTTTGCCCATAAAAGGTGTGCCAATGAACTATTTTGCCTACCAAAGGTGTTCTTAAGGGCAATTTTTGTCATCAAAGGTGCCAAATGGACTGTTTTGCCCACTAAAGATGCCTAGTGACCGTGCCAATGGGCTGTTTTGCCCACTAAAGATGCCTAGCGAACGTACCAATGGGCTATTTTGCCTACCGAAGGTGTCTAAAGACCGTACGACTGTGGTGTGTTTCCCACCAAAGTTATGCTAATGGGCAGTTTTTACCATCGAAGGTGCCTAGCAAAAGTTCCAACTGGTTATTTTTCCCTTTGAAGGTGCCTAACGAAAGTGCCAACAGGCTGCTTTACTGACTGAAGTGCCTAGCGAAAGTTCCAACGACCTATTTTTCCCTTTGAAGGTGCCTAGAGAAAGTGTCAACGTGTTGTTTTGCCGACCGAATGTGTGCCAATGAGCTATTTTTCCCACTAAGGATGCCCAATGGTCTGTTTTATGCACTGAAGGTGCTTAACGACCGTGCCAATGAGCTTTTTGCCCACCGAAGGTACGTAGCGACTGTGCCAACGTCTTGTTTTTCCTATCAAAGGTGTGCCAATAGGTTGTTTTCCCAACCAAAGGTGCCTAACGATAGTGCCAATAGGCTGTTTTGTCCATCAAAGGTGTGTCAATGGGTAGTTTTCCCACCAAAGGTGCCTAGTGATTATGCCAACGGGCTATTTTTCCCACCGAAGATGCCTAGAGACCATGCTAACAAGCTATTTCCCCCACCGAAGGTGCCTAGAGACTGTGCTAACGAGCTGTTTTGCCTACCAAAGGTGCCTAGCAAACACGTCAATGGGTTGTTTTTCCCACTGAAGGTGCCCAACGGGATGCTTTTCCCTCTGAAGGTACCCAGAGATTATATCAACTGGCTGTTTTGCCCACCAAAGGTGTGCCAACAGGCTATTTTGTCTGGCAAAGGTGTGCCAGCGGGCTTGTTTTAACTATTGCAGGTGTGCCAACGGGCTATGTTTCCCATAGAAGTTACCTAATGCGCTATTTTTCCCATCGAAGGTACGTAGCAATTGTGCTAATGGGCTATTTTGCTAACCAAAAGTGCCTAGTGACCATGCCAACAGGCTATTTTGCCCATTAAGGGTGCCTAATGACCGTGCCAACAAGCTATTTTGCCCATCGTACTGTTTTACCCACAGAAGGTGCCTAGTGATCGTGCCCACGGGCTATTTTGCCCACCGAAGGTGCCTAACAATTGTGCCAATGTGCTGTTTTTCCTACCAAAGATGTGACAACGGGTTGTTTTTCCCACCAAAGGTGCCTAGCGAACATGCCAAAGGGCTGTTTTGCCCACTGAAGGTGTGCCAACGGCTGTTTTTCCTACCTAAGGTGTTCTAAAGGTCTCTTTTCCCCATCAAAGGTGCCCAACAGACTATTTTGCCCATTGAAGATGCCTAGTGACTATGCCAACAGGCTGTTTTACCCACCAAAGGTGCCTAGCGAATGTGCCAATGGGCTATTTTGCCCACCGAAGGTGTCTAAATACCATGCGACTGTGGTGTTTTTACCACAAAAGGTGTGCTAACGAGCTATTTTTCCTAGTGAAGGTGCCTAGCGAAAGTGGCAACGAGCTATTTTTGCCATCAAAGGTGCCTAGTGACCCTACCAACGTGCTATTTTTCCAACCGAAGGTGTCTAGCGACCGTGAAACTGAGGTGTTTTTCCCACCGAAGGTGTGTCAACAAGTTGTTTTTCTCACCGAAGGTGCCTGGCGAACATCCCAATGAGCTATTTTGTCCATCGAAGGTCCCCAACGACCGTGTCAATGTGCTATTTTACCCAACGGGCTATTTTTCCCACCGAAGATGCCTAACGACTGTGCCAACAGGATATTTTGCCTATGAAGCTGCCTAGTGACCAGGCCAACATGTTTTTCACACCAAAGATGCGTAGCGAACATGTCAACAGGCTATTTTTCGGACCAAAGGTGTGCCAACGGGCTTTGTTTCCCACCGAAAATGTGACAACGGGTTGTGTTTCCTGTCGCAGGTGTGCCAACGGATTGTTTTTTCCACTAAAAGTGCCCAATGGCCTGTTTTGCCCACCGAAGGTGCCTAGCAACCATGCCAACGGGCAATTTTTCCCACTGAAGGTGTCTAGTGACCATGCCAAAGTTCTATTTTTCCCACTAAAGATGTGCCAACGGGTTGTCTTTCCTACTGAAGTTGCCTAGCGACCATGTCAACTGGCTACTTTGCCCATCAAAGGTATGCGAACAGTTGTTTTTCCCATTGAAGGTGCCTAGAGAACATGCCAACGGGTTGTTTTGCCCATCGATGGTTTGCCAATTAGTTGTTTTTTCCACTGAAGGTGCCCAACAGTTTGTTTTGCCCACAAAAGGTGCCTAACAACCTTGATAACGGGCTATTTTACCCATCGAAGGTGCCTAGCAACTATGCCAACGTGCTGTTTTTCCCACTGAAGATGTGCCAACGGGTCGCTTTTCCCATCGAAGGTGCCTAGTGACCGTGCCAACGAGCTATTTTACCCCTTAAAGGTGTGCCAACGGGCTGTGTTTTCCACCAAAGGTGTGCCAATGGGCTGTGCTTCCCATCAAAGTGTCAACGAGCTATTTTTGCCATCGAAGGCACCTAGCGACCCTGTCAACGTGTTATTTTTCCAATCGAAGGTGCCTAGCAAATGTGCCAACGGTTGTTTTGCCCACCAAATGTGCCTAGCAACTGTGTGAACAGACTATTTTGCCAACTGAAGATGTCTAGTGATCATTAAACTGTGGTATTTTTCCTACCAAAGGTGTGCTAATGAGCTATTTTTCCCACCGAAGGTGCCTAACGAACATCCTAATGTGTTATTTTGCCCATCGAATGTCCCTACCGATCGTGCGAATATGCTATTTTGCCCAACGAACTATTTTCCCACCCAAGATGTCTGGCGACCGTGTCAATGGGTTATTTTGCCCATCGAAGGTGCCTAGCGACCATAACAACATGTTGTTTTTTGCACTAAAGGTGCCTAGAGAACATGTCAACGGGCTATTTAGCCCATTGAAGGTATGCCAACAGGCTTTGTTTCCCACCAAAGGTGTGCCAATGGGTTGTGTTTCCCACCAAAGATGTGCCTATAGGTTGTTTTACCAACTGAAGGTTTGCCAACGGGCTATTTTTTCTACTAAAGGTGCCCAGTGGATTATTTTTCCCACCAAAGGTGCTTAACGACCATGCCAAAGGGCTATTTTGCCCACCAAAGTTATCTAGCGACCATGCCAACATGTTGTTTTTCCCACTGAAGGTGTGCCAACGGCTGTTTTTCCCACTGAAGGTGCCAAGCAATAGTGCCAATGGGCTCTTTTGCCCACCAAAGGTGTGTGAAAGGATTGTTTTTCCCAATTAAGGTGCCTAGCGAATGTGCCAACGGGTTCTTTTGCCCACCGAAGGTGTGCGAACGGGCTGTTTTTTCCACCGAAGGTGCCCAACGTTCTGTTTACATGTATGAGGTGTCGTGATGAATTTGTTAATGTTTCAGGACATTGGGAAGAGTTTCAGAGGAGAGTCGAATCAAAACATAGGGCTGCCAAAATCGTGACAGAGAGCAGATAATCAGACCATGATCATTAACTAAGGGCCACGATCGTGGCCTATGCACAGACTGACACGGAGTCACTTTAGGATTTGAGTTTTCAAGGGACATTTTAGACATTTCGGACCTTAGAAAGACACTAGGGTTACCTTAGTTGGTAGAGACTATAAAAGGATTCTGATGGAACCCTAAAAAGAAGTCCAAATTATGCCTACATTTGGAAAACTAAAAGAGAGAGAGAAAGAAGAGAGAGAAAAGAAGAAGAGGTAGAAGAGGAGGGTTCTGACGCCGAAGCTTCCCAGAATAGGTGATCTCCCAACATTGTTGCTTTCCCAAATCATCCAACCTGAGTTTTTTTCCTCCCCATTTATCTTTTTATTCATTTAATGTGTAAGATTGAGATGGGTTGTATGGATATGGATTTTGAGTTGTTCATGATGTTCTAATTTTTTCTTTGGGATTTTGCTTATTTTTAATGTTAATCTAGTTGAATTGTGTTTCCTTGATTTGGGTGTTGTGATTGATTAATGTATTTGCTTGTTTCAGTAACAAACTGAGAGAGTGAATCAGATAAAAATGATTAGATTGGATTAACGAGAGTTAGGCGATCTAATTAACCACTTAATCAATCTAGTCGGTAATTTCATGGAGAGAGATCCTATGCGAGACCCAATTGTTATTAGACAGCTTTAGAACTAATTAGAATTGTGGGTAATTTATGAATTGAGAGATTGCAAGTCTATAATTCAATTAGGGTTTACAATTTAGGTAATGATTATAACTAGAGAGATAGTAATCAACCTTACGATCTTTTAGAACTAACATCCCATAAACACATAAAAGGCTAAATTAGCATTAATGATAGGTAAAATCCCATCCCCCATAACTTGATTAATTCTTTTTACGTATTTCCATTATTACATTATTAGATTGTTGCTAAATTTTTTAATTTAGTTTATTTTTTAGTTTAATATTTGAATTTGAGTCTTAAACAAAGCATAACTTGAATTAAATAATGCCTAAACACAATCTCTGTGGGACGATATCTGCTTTTTACTATAAGTAACGACCTGTATACTTGCAGTTTTTAGTGTAAAACAAGTAATTGGCTTTGCAATGACAAAAGATTAATTTGAAAAGTGGTTATTATCAAATTAGGATGCAAGAAGTTGTCGAATGGAAATTTTCCTTTAAGACTAAATATGGTTTATACGAATGGCTTGTAAATTCCATTTGGCCTTACTAATGCACCAAGTACTTTTATAAGGTTAATGAATCATGTGTTAAATGTATTCAAAGACAAATTTGTTGTGATCTATTTTGATAATATCTTAATTAATAGTCAAAATATGGATGAACATTTAGTGCATTTAAGATCTGTTTTGAATCTTTTGAGAAAAGAGAAGCTTTTTCCAATCTTAAAAGGTATTCCTTTTGCATGGATATGATTATTTTTCTTGGCTTTGTTGTAAGTAAGGCAGGTGTTGAGGTTGATAAAGAAAAGGTAAAGGCTATCCAAAAATGTCTAACACCTAATTCCATCACAAAGGTAAGAGGTTTCCATAGGTTGGCTAGCTTTTATAGGTGTTTTGTTAGATATTTTAGTACCATTACAACACCACTCACTAAAATTATAAAGAAAACTATTGGTTTAAGTGAAGTAGTGATTAAGAGAATACATTCAATTTGATTAAAGATAGGTTGTATTCAGCACATTATTTAACAATGCCTAAGTTTTCAAAACTCTTGAGATTGAGTTTAATGCCTCGGGAATAGGTATTGGAGTTGTTCTGATACAAGAGAAGCGTCTAGCTGCACTCTTATCGTCCATGCTCATGTCCTTTATTGATTTAAAATGGAACAATATTTCTAATTTCAATCCTAGTAAAAATGCTCTGCGACTTAGAAAAACATAGTCTAACCCATATTATCAATGTATCGCCTAACCTCCTTTACTATTCCTATTATATAACAAATCCATAATTCTATCTAATTCAAAGGTTGAGATTTTAGATATTTATACCTTTATACTTCATTTGGGTCATAGAAAACCAAAAGCATGTGATTTTGTGTAACAGTTAGGTTTGGTAAGAATTAAAGCTTTTACTTGCTCAAACCTTCCTCTTGCTTAAAGATGCCATAAGACTTATGGTTTCTTACACCATTTATGGATTTTGGAGAATATTAGAACTTTCAAATTAATGAAACCCCTAAAATGTTGAATTTATATCTTCTAACCTAAGAAAAGGGGGATTTTCATAGGTGGAAAGTAGAGAAATCTCAGTGGAATCTAGACAAAAAAAGAAAAAATAGTTTGGTTTTTCTTAGAGAGTGATTCTGAATTATGGCTTTGAGAGAATTTAGGAAATTTTCAGTGTAAGTTTTCAGTGATTTCAAAGGGTGCATAAAGAATATGTAAATTTTGTGGTCTT
>JAOTJB010001900.1:0-11911 GCA_027123815.1 Erythroxylum minutifolium | reverse complement strand
AGGCATTATGTATTTACACATTCCATATTATGACACAAAGTTCCAAATTTTAAACAATTATATTCAATTCACATCACATAAACCTTTCGAAACACATCCTTATTCATAAGAACACATTCATCTTTAAACACATCATTCTTTTCAACATTAGACACATTATTAAATAACCTCATGTTCTTTAAGTAATTACCTCTGTTAATAAACCATAACTCAATTAGCTTTTACTCCATTAATCTGATATCATCTAGTTTCATTTTTAATCTCAATTAAGTTCAATTAAACCATTTTTTAAACTCCTAACCTTATATATGTCAACAATTGCACAAAACCAAGTTTAGCATTTTTTTTCCAGATTTGATCAGGATAGGTTTCAGGTCAGTTTTGTATGGCCATTTTGACATAGAAAATGAGGTTTTTAGGCAATATGTTCCTCTAATAAAATATTCCTATATGTCTTAAGTTTCTAATAAACTAAAGTTCAGTTAATTTGGTTCATTATTCCTAGGGTTATACCCAAAATACTATAGACTATTCTCAAAAAGTGATAGCAACCAAAACTCAATTTCAAGCCAAATTTCAAAATCCTTAGAGACAGAACTAAAATTCCATTCCTTCATGAAAATTGTATACATATGTATGTGATTTAATATAAAATTAAAATAACCCTATTTGGATAACTACAAGTCAAGTTATGGATAAAATAATGAGGTATGTTTAGTGAAACCATTACCAAAAACACTCACATCTCATACCTTCAATACCCCTTCACCATAGTTCATCAATTACACTTCTATTCCACCTTATACATACCTCAATTCCACATCAATTTCATGTCTAGAACCAATTCAAAAATCATTCTTTAAATAACTTACAAATCAATAACTTCCGCACATCAAAACTAAACCAGAAATTGTCATATAAGAATTATTTTTCCAACATTCAATTCTCATCATCTTAACACATTTTCTATTCAATTCAAGTATCAAACATTTCATATTATAACCTGAAATCAAGTTTAGCATTCCCTTATCTTCTTATCTTTAAATTTTAACTCCAAAGAATTAGCTAATCTAGCAAAAACTGAAACAACATTGCATTTTTCAAACCAGAATTATTTTTCCAGCACTTCCAAACAATCAGCACAAGTCTAAAATCAAGCTATAACTTCAGCATTAATAAGACAATAGAACCAAAAATAGTAGTTCCTACTTCTGAATGCAGTAACTTACAAAGATCCAAGTGTAGATGATCCAAAATCAAGAAAAATTCTAGAAGTTGAGAGGGAGTGAGTGGTTTCGGTGAAGAGGAGCAAGGAAGAGAGTGACCAAAATTCCAGCAAAAAATTTGCCATCTTTGGATGGTAGGTGTCATCAAACTCCTTAAGTATATTGATAGTTGTGATTTTCATTATATTTTAGGGTGTAATTTGTGATGTATTTAGCGTTAATTTGAATGTTGAGTGTGTATTTATGTTTTAATTGTGTTAGTTTATGTTTTTAAGTGTTTTTTTAGCATAGTATTAGTTTTTAAGCTTAAATGTTATGTTTTTAAGGTACCTTGATGTATTTGTTAGTGTTTAAGGGTAAACGGCAAGAAACGGAGAAGTTTTGAAGAGTTTCGGGCTAAAAACCATGATCGTGACATGTTATGCCACGATCTTGATAGAAAGAGGCGAGTCAACAAGACCTAAGGCACGATCATGCACTTTGGTCACGATTGTGATAGAGAGCTCTAAACTAGACCACGATCGTGCACTTTGGGCCACGATCATGATAGAGAGGGTTAGGCACTGGCCATGATCATGGCAGGCAGGGCCATGATCATGGCCTGCATCGGATAGACATGAAAACAGCTGAAAACGTCAATTTTTGGGGGACTTTTTTAACTATTTTGACCCCGAATCAACCTTAGGGCTTCCAAGGTATAAATAGAACAAGAAAGAATAAAGGAGCAGCCATTTTGCATCAGTTAATTCTAAAACCCTAGAGAGTATATCTAGAGATTTGAGGAAGGAGATAAAGGAAGAAAGAAACAGAGATGAAGCTTGAAGCGAAGTACTTTCCAGAATAGGGGTTTCCTGCCGTTGCTGCCTCCACTAGTCCATTTTTATTGATGTATATAATTAGGATATTCATTGAGAATAGGTGTTTGTGAATGTTGATTTTTGTCTAAACTTACCTTTGAGATTTTTATCTTTAAGATTAATGAAGTTTGATTTATTGTGTTTTCATTGAGTTATTTGTGATTTTATTTCTGTGCTTAATAATTTGATAACAAACTGAGAGGGTGAGCCAAGTGAATATCATTAAATTGGCCTAATGAGAGTTAGGTAGTTTGATAAATAAGAATTGAATCAAACCGGTAACATCATATAACGAGAGATCGAGCATAGGTTTCTAGTAGGTTATTAGATAAATTCAGAACTAATTTAGGTTTTGGGTTAACTAAAAATTGAGAGATTATAATTCCATAATTTAAATTAGGAATTATAACTTAAGGCTAAAGATTATAACTCGAGAGAGAGTAATCCACCCTAGGACCGTCTAAACTCGGTAATTCGATAATTTCATAATTAATTAGATTTTCATTAAATTCATATTAAAACCCCCTTTCTCTTAATTGATAGTTTCTAGGTTGATTCTTAATTGGGTGTGCAAAATTGCTATTTTGTTTATATTTTATAAACTTAATTCTTTATATTGATTGTTTGATTGAAAATTTTTTTGCATTAGTTGTTTGTTTTGATTTATTGTGAAATTTAGTCAAGCCTTAGATTTTATGATTAGATTAACCCTCCTCGCGGGAACAATACCTTAGGTTACGCAAATGACTTATGCATTTGTGAAAATATCGAGGTTATAAATATTAAAACTTAGTATATGTAAAACGCTTCGATTAAGTTTTTGGCACTGTTACTGGAGAGGCGATAGTTTAGTTCTATAGTTTAAGGCGTTAGATTAGTTTTTAATTTTTTTGTTTCTTTCGTTTCATTTCAGAATTGTGCTCTTGTGTGAACACAAGAGTCACAAGAGGTTCGAGTCATGCAGTGGAGACATTAGATTTAGATATTACTTGACTAGAACGAACCCTTAGGCAAGCTTTGTGAGAGGAAGACTAAGAGATAGGAAAATCAAAAATGGTTGAGGAATTTCAACAGAATATGGATTAGGAAGCCAACTAAGCATGATAACAGAGGACCCTGATGGACTTCATAAGGTCCAGGTTCAACCCGTCGAATTAAGGAGTGGCTAGGCCACCTATTCAAGCGGCCTCTTTCGAAATTAAACCTTCACTTCTCAATATGCTTCAACAGAATGTGCAATTATATTCATTGGCTAATGAGGATCCGAATGTGCATATAGTTAATTTCCTTGAGATTTATGATACTTTTGGTTATCATCAGATGTCGGAGGCTATGGTTAGAATCAGGTTGTTTCCGTTTACTCTAAGAGATAAAGCGAAGGCTTGGTACTATTCACTAAGCCCAGCTAACATCACGACATGGGATCAACTTGTGCATGCTTTCTTAGACAAGTATTTCCAGTTGATGAAGACCATCAAGATTATAAAGGAAATCACTAATTTTTAACAAGGTGACAGGGAATCGATTTATGAAGCATGTGAGCGATATAAGGATTTACAAAGGAAGTGCCCACACCATGACCTACCCATGAAGTTCCTTTTACAAACTTTCTACATTGGAATGAACCCACTGACTAGAGGCACGATTGATACAGCATAAAGAGAATCTTTAATACGAAAGACAGTCGATGAAGCAAAGGAGCTAATTGAGGAGATGGCGAGTAATAGCTGTTTATAGAAGAATGAGAGATGTAGGCAACTTGCTACTTTCAGAGAGTAGAAGGGTATTGTCGCGGTCGATCAAATGTTTGAGATACAAGAAAAGATTAACAATTTGACACGATAACTCAATAGCATGAAGGCGTCACCCTCAGCTCTAGTGAAGGCTGTACATCTAAAGTCTGAGCTCTGTGGACAGTTAGACTATGACACCGTGGATTGCTACCTAATGAAAGTAGACACTCAGGAGCAAGTAAATTACATGGGAGCGTAGTATGGATGAGGAGGGGGTAATAATCCCTACTCCAACACTTACACCCCTGGGTGGAAGAATCACCTGAAGTTTTCTTGGTTGAACAATACTGGAGGATAGTTTAGGCCTCAGGAAGAATCGGGCTTTCAGCAAGATAAAGCAAGCTCGATAGAATCAAAATTGGACAAGATTTTGGATAAGATTGGAGGTATGGAGGATGCACATAGGAGGCTCGAAAGCAAATTCAAGCAAGTAACGATGAACTATGCTTTGTCCATACACAATCTAGAAGTTCAAGTGGGCCAATTAGCAAACGCAATGTCTACTCGGAACGTTGGAACCCTTCCTAGTAACACCAAGTCTAATCCGAAAGAAAGCATCATAGTCATCAGTTAGATGTAGGGTGAAGAACTAGAATAGGTGCTGGAAGCAAAAGATAAAGCGAAAGGTCAAGAAAACCTTCCAAGCAAGCTAGGGATCAAGTTAATTAAGGCAACTAGACGTGTATTTCCATTCCCTATTCTAGCTCTACAAGAGTTAAATGCAAAGAGGGTAGCAAGGAAGTTAGAGAAGAGTAAGCAAAACAAGGTCGAAGAAGTGACGGAACAAATACAAACAAACTTCACAATAAAGGAATCCGTCAAGAAGAAGGATAAGGAGCAAACATCAGAAGAGAACCCTAACTTTGTAGGAAAGAAAGAGGACCCAAGGGACTTTTTCATCCCCTGTAGTATCAACAGAATCGTCATAGATAGGGCATTCACAGATCTAGGAGCGAGTATAAACATGTTACCCTAAACCTTTAGTCTGAAGTTAGGGTTAAGAGAGTTAGTACCTACTAAGTTTTTGGTAAAGATGACTGACAGAACAATGCACAAACCAATAGGGATTATAAAGGATGTGCAAGTAAAAGTGGATAAATATACCTTTCCCACATACTTTTACATATTGGATATTAGAGAAGATGTGGAGACCCTAATAGTTCTAGGACAACCGTTCTTGGCCACTGCGCACTCAATCATTAATGTTGATAGGGGTGAATTAACTCTGAGGATAGGAAAAGAGCAGATAACCTTCCAAGTGTCGTAAAAAAAGTACGAATCTGTTTTACCTCCACAGAACAGTAAAGAACCTGAACCTCAAGGAGAAGGGAAGGATATCGAGGATCCTGGGAACACATTCAGGAAAACACGCTCGCGTAAAAGAAGGCAAGGAAAAGAGAATTGCAAGGAAGGTGGGGACTATAGCATAGTAGCTAAAGTTCAAACTTTGAGATTAATGACGGCACTACCATCGCATCATTCATTCTGACTACCGTGAGCTTAAAGGAGTGTCGAGCTACTAAAGTTAAAAGAAGCACTGCATGGGAGGCAACCCAGGGAAAAAGTAGTTCTTTGATTGTTTTAGTTAGAACGTTTGAATTCTTTAGTTAGAATTATTTTTATTTTGACTAAAATCAAGAACGAATAGGATTTCAAAATAAAGTGGATAGATTGGGCAAGCAAGTAAAGAGAAGTAAAAAGGGGTACAAAAGAATCAAGATGTGAAATTGAAAAGATTGAAGAAAGAAAAAATAATAATAAGTGTGGGAAGGTCACAGGCCACAATCGTGGCCTTTAACTGGGCAGTAATAAAGGGGATGCGAATTCTTTAACAAATTTTACCATTGTACCCTTTTAACCACCTATATATTTAGTTCTAACTTCACTTTTACATTCACTTTCATTTTCACTTTATCTGTCTAGACTTCAAGCTTACAAAATCTCTCACATCTCTTTAAAAAAAAATTCAATATGTCAATTCTTCCAAATTCTACCCAATTATGCCACCCATTAAACAATCAACTTGACGGAAGCCATATGGATGATAGTAAGTTGCGGGATGTGGTAGAAGAAATCAAGTAGCAGACTTTGGGGCACCCTTCCTGATCTATCCAGAGGAGGAATGTACTCATTTTTTATCCCTTAATGCTAGACAAATTTTAGTTCCAAAATATTTTGATTTTGACACACTAGAGAGGCTAGAGTTATGTGAGAGGGTAGAAAACCTAGCCAGAGAATCCAGTGGGCTCAATTCATATGATTCCAATTTCCTGCTATCAGGAACTCATATTGGAATTTTTCACTTCACTGAGTTATGACCCTAAGAACCCCAAGGAATTGTGGTTTAGGTAATTTAACCATTACATTACTTTGTTAATTACAAGACTTTAAGATTAATTGGTTTGTTACTTAAATATGTTTAATTGTTTATTTATTTATGTGTGTTAATTTATTAATTATTTCTATATGTTAGTTCTTTTTTATTGTAATTTGTTTTTGTAGTTAATATTTTAGTCAGGAGCATAATTAATTTTAAGTGTGGGGAAACATATATTCTCGTAAATTATTTATCAATCTTCTCACACTTATTCAAACTTTTAGGCACAATGACAAGATCACGACGTGAAAAGGAGACTCCCAGAAAGAGACAACAAAGAAAAGGATCTTCCACTATAACTCAACTTTTAAAGGAACCATGGATGTTATTGTTCAATGTCAGGGCCCAGGAGGAACAATATCAGTGGTTAAAGGATAAGTAGTTCAACGCAAACAAATATATCGACTGGGAGGCGTTGAATCAAATTGGATTAGCCCAAGAAGTTTGGGATCTAGTAGATATTGGCGCATGGTCCTAGTTCTTTAATATAGTGGAACCTTCATATCAAAAGCTCACACTAGAGGTCCTCTCCACATTCTTCGTGGAGAGAGGTTGTTATGACAGGGATGTACCAGAAGAGCTACACAAAATTCTCCATCACGATGGGTCTTTATGAATAGGAGTACATGGGGACACTGAAGTACATTACATTATAGATTGACTTTTTGTATAGATTGTCTCCTCGACACTTTTTGAGTAATAGCAGCATAGAAGATGACTATGATCCAATTAAGTCAAAGGATTCAACATTGCAACATCCAACTCTCAAATACATCTATGATACTCTAAGTCACACTCTGAGGAATTAGGGTGACAATTGGGGAGTTATTGGGAACATGGACGTGTACTACCTTTGGAGCATGAGCGAGAGGATGCCAACTCACCTGGGATATGCACTTGTTCAATTCATCAAGCATCAAAGTGAAGATAGGAAGGTCGGTACAATTTGTGTTGGACGTTATGTGACTTGATTGGCACGACATATAGGTTTAGTTGATCGACTACCACCGATGCGGCAAACGACTACTATAGTGGCACTTAATCTGACAGTGATGCAACATATATGCATGGTATATAGACGTTAAGGTCTTATAAGAGATATCTACAAACTTATTGGAGAGTCTATGAGCTGACACTAGAGGATGGAGGCAGAGAGGAGCAACCTACAACAGTGCAACAGCCACATCCACAGCCACTAAAAAGGGAAGATGGGTGCGCTAGCTTTTAGGAAATAAGTGGGCCAGCTTTTTAGAGGACATTTTGACTTTAGCAGGCAGAGTTTCTGGAGAGGGTAGGATGGTTAGAGACATCAGTTGCATGATTAAGCAAGCTTCAGTAACAGAGCTCATTATAACACTACTTAAAATAACTAGACCTACAACTATAGCAGTGGTAAGTCTAGGTCGATCCTACAGAGAGTATTCGGTTAGCTTTTGTTATGAAAAGAATTGGTGTTTAGGTCTAGACGGGGTTTGTTTGTTTTCAAATATGAAAATAAAATGAAACTAGACTATTGAAAACAAATTAAAGAAACATTAAAAATTGATGAAAGAGATGAAATAGTTAGGGACCTAGTCATCGGTTCTATCTCAGCCTACACTCAATTAAACATTCTTCATTGAATTATTGTTCTCTTACCCCTCCTAGCAACTATTAATCGTAGGTTAATAGTAAGCTCTATTAACCCCGTTTTTCCCTTGGGTCATGTTTAATTAAGAGACACTCATTAATAAACCTAGTTATCGAACAACCTAGGATACAATCTTTAGATTTAATTGGATAGTCATGTTACGAGTTAGAAAAATAGATTAATCAAGGCAACAACTACACAAGCTCAGGTCATTTAACCTAGTTATCCTATCTTTAATGATTAGACACCAATCGAAAACATAACAATTATGGATTCTATCCCTAATGATCTGAAATCATTAGTTGCTACAAGTGAATTTCAACATAACAATTATGGATTATATTAAAGATTTTAGCAATATCCAAATATAACAATTAGGGATTATGTTCAAGATTCTAATCATGGGTTTATACATAAACAATATAACAATAACCAGAATAAAGATTATTCATGCATGAAAACCCAAATCTATAAAGCATAGGATAACATAATAAATCCCTAAAAAGATAAAGAACAACAAACACAATGAAAGAAATGCTTAACCACTGAACTGACGTTAGGAAGCTAGCCCTCTATGGGTCTCCAAAGGAATGAAGCTTTTCCCCTTCTCTTCATCAAAACTGAAGCTCACACCTTAAAGACGAAAACCCCAAATGAAATATAAACCTTTCATAACATTCTGTTGTCACAACATGTTCTTTTTATACTTAAAAATGTAGGGTCTTTATAGTGAGGTGGCAGTATGTCTTGGGCGTGACATGGGTTATCAGGCCTATGACAAGTTTGTCATGTTCTTGACACACCTCTCACGACCGTGAGACATATCTCATGTCATGACAAAGTTATTCTTCATTCTTTTTAGTGCTTCCTTCTCTCATCTTCATTCTAATCTTTCTTCTTCTTATTTCTTAAAGACAATTAATTGTGAATCTTTCAAAACTAGCTCAAATATAGTGCTTTCGACCCACTTTGGCTCCTTCACTTCTGAATTGTACCTAAACCTAAATATGAACTAAAATGAATGTCTTAAGCATTTCATAACATTAATCATTAAGTGTTTTGGAATAAATGTATAATCAATTAAGCACATATCATTTAGTCTACAGTTAGATGGATAGGAGTGATGCTTTTAATGATGGGTGGGTTGCCTAGGCACTGATTTCCAACCTCCACCATTTGACGAGGGCACTTCCTCATCATCTCATCTGCCTGGTCAGGATCACCATCACAAGAACCCTTTTTTGTCAGACCAATCAGGATCGTACAATGAGTGAGATGTTTAGTCTTGTATATTCTTTCTTTTTCTTTATCCTTTGTGTATTTTCTTATTTTTCTTTCCATTAATTATTTTGTTTTGTCTCTAACATTATAGTTAATGATGTTCTTATGTTTTATTCATTTATTTTATTTTATTTATTTATATTCTTTTTATCCCTCTTTTTATATATTTTACAAGGATGTAATCTCATATTGGATGGATCACAATTGAAAAATTGTCTTCCTCAGGAAAGTACCATTTAGCCTTCTCATTTATTCTATATGCTTATAGTCTGTACGTTGAGGACAATGTATAACTTTAAATGTGGGGAAGGGATTGACAATTAGTAATAATTTTCTTAAGCTTATTATAATCTTGTTTATAAAATTTATCTTAACTTAATTAAAATCTTTCCATTAATACCATATTTCATTATTGAATATTGATTTGAATTAGTATCCAAAAGGATGAGAGTTAGAATAAAATTGCTTTTATAGGTGATATTTTTATCAATCATTGAGATAGTCAAATTGAATGAAAATTGCATGCTATTTACATATATGTACCCATTTTTTCCTGAGGGTTTAAGCTTAAGAGCAAAATTTTAAGCTTTTTTATTTCTTTCATGTGTGTTATAATGCACAGTTGAATAATTCTAGACTTCCTTTTATTATGCACATTGAGACCATATTTGTTAAGTTAGAATTGATGAATTGATAAAGACATTTAGATTCAACAATTTATTTTAGCCTATGTCTTTGATAATTACCTTACTTTAAATTTATCTTTAGGAATAATCAAGTTGGGCCATAGCCTTCTTCAAATATTTAAAAGTAATTATTAACCTTTATCCTATTTTTCTTTAAAGCCTTTTTATTAATTTGAACCCTAAAGATTATTTACACTATTTGTTTGTTTGAAACTTAAAAATCTTGAAAGGTCCATTATTTCTTTAATTATAGTACTAAATGCTAAAAATTATTTTTAAAAAATAAACATAGGAAAAAAGAATAAAAGTATAAGGTACCAATGGAATTGCAATAAAAGGACCAATGTATATTTGTACACAAGTTTCTTATAATGTCTCTTTAGTAAATTTCCTTCAATCAACTCTTTTTATTATCCTAACCAGACCATACCTAAACTCTATTACAACATGTATAAAGACCTTTTTATTTTTGTTTCTAGTTTATAACTAAGTGGTAGAGATGTGATAATATTTTAACCAAATCTTAAGAGTTCTACTATGCATTGATTTGAGAGTTTGATGTGTTTTACCCTAAACACTTGAGTGCATTGAGTTAAATCTTGGTGAGCATTTATAGATGTGATTACTACTAATATTGACTTAGGAAGTTAATTTTAGGATAACTTGATTATATTTGTATGTTGATTTGATTAATATGAATGATGATTTATAGTATGAATGGACATGTTATGAGTAATGAAGGATGGATGTTGTAAATTTTATAACTTTTGATTATAAGCAAAAGCTTAAGTGTGAAGATGTTTGATAGATGCTCATTTGACTATATTTGTACCATATATTTGATGTAATTTTGCTTGATATTTTGAACTTTTATTGTATATTTGGTACTTAATTCACTCCAAGTGAATTTATAGGTTATAATTGGCTTCATAGACTAAAAGGAGAAGAATTCAGATGAAAACGAGGATAAAATGAAGATTTGAAGCAAAGAAGGGATACACGACCGTGTATATGGCCGTGTACATCTCTCAGACCCTGCAGAATTGTGAATCTGGAATTTTGGTGTATACACGATCTATTATATGCTCGTGTATCTTCTAAAAACCTTAAAACTTACTATAAATAGACATTAGTTGAGGTAGATTACAAGAGAAGAATTTCAAAGACTTATAGAGGCAATTCAAGATGTAAAGATCATTGAAAAGGGCTAATATTGATCCAGAGATATGGAAAGTCTCCAGATCCAATATAATAAATCATCAAATCTCTACCTTGCAAAAACATTCGATAAGAGATATAGGGAGATTTCGAATTATGAATCCTTTTTTATTTATTTTTCTTTCTATTTATGTTTGATTTCATTTTCTATCATTTTTAACTAAACAACTTTAATGTTTAGGTGAGATGAACCCTAGTTTGAGTTATAACATGTTTTAGTTCTTTTATTTAATGCAATTATTTTGATTGTTTTATTGCGATTCAACTATATGTTGAATATATGTTTTAATAGATATGAAATATTAGTTTATAATCTGATTTCATAATATGGAGATTAAGAAATCTTTTGTATGAATAGATCTACCGTAATTGACAAGAGTTGATTACAAACCTAGAGAAAGGTCGACATAAATCCTCTAGATTATGGTCAAATATAATAACGAAATTCATAAGTCGATAAAGCAATCTTAGAAACTTTAACCTGATTAATTCAATTGATAAACCTGAGGATAGTTGTCAGTAGTCTTAAGTGAGTTATTAGCATACGATAGGAGTTTTCACGATCTAATAGTCAATAAAACAATTGCATTATAAAAGGTCAATTGTTTAATGGTTTTAGGGGGATTCATAATATAAACACCAATTCTTGATATTGATTATTTCTAAATGAATTCTTTATTCTCTTCTCAATATTTTTTCCTATTTATTTTAGTTGTTTAAGTGTTATTTTCTTTATTAAAAGCCAAAATTAAATTTATGGACTAGATAATAAGATAACGGTAATTACCGGTATTCATTGTCTTCAGGAGATTCAACCCATATTTGCTTGTGCTAACTGCAGCT
>JAOTJB010001869.1:0-11914 GCA_027123815.1 Erythroxylum minutifolium | reverse complement strand
ATTATTTGTGTGAGTTTGCTTTTGTTTGTTCTTTGGGTGCTTAATTTCTCATATTTGATTCTAAATTGATTTAAATTCTACATTAGTTGTTAATTTAGGTTTACGAACTTAGCTACCATTAGATTCTAGGACTAGTTCCCTTCCTCATGGGACAAACACCTTAGGTACTACGCAAACAACCCGTGCACTTGTGGAATTTATCGAGATTATAAATAGTAAAACTTAGCTCGTGCATAAAACCTTGCGAACAAAAAGACAATAGATCTCCTTTATCTTCTACTAATATCAAGGAAACCGAACCTCAAGGACAATGGGAAGACATTAAGGATCTGGGAATGCATTCAGAAAGAAACGTTCGTATAGAAGAAGGAGAAGGAAGGAGAATCACAAAGAAGGTGGCATCCATAGCATGGTAGCTCATGTGTAAATTGTGAGATCAGTGACTGCACTACCATTGTAGCAATCATTTGAACCATCGTGAGCACAAAAGGAGCATCGTGCTATAGACATTAAAAGAAGCGTTGCATGGGAGGCAATCCATGGACTATTAAATTTATGTTATTTCCTTTTATTTCTAGATATTTGAATTTTATAATTGGGTTAGTTCGTTTCCAAATAAATCGGGAATGCATAGGACTTCGCCATTAATTAGATGATCGAGGAAGTAAGGAAGGAGAGGTGAAAGGGCCATAAATAATTAATAAGTAACTTCAAAAAGTGAAGAAGAACAAAAGGAAAAAAATTATGAAAAAAGTTGGCGGAAAATTGCAGGCCATAATCGTGGCCTAGCGGCAGGGCAAAAAGGGGACATGTATGTTTTATAGTCAAAATTTACCATTTTATCCTTCAATCATCATTATATTCTTTGCTAACTTCACTTTTTCAGTCATTTTTATTTTTACTTTATGTCTCTAGATTTGAAACCTCCAAACATTCTCACTTCTCTCTACCAAATTTCAATTTTCCAAATTTCTTCTACCGACTAACAAGCCAGTATATCACTCATTAAGCAATCAGCCAGGTGGGATCAATCATTTGGACCAAAACCAAGTCTCGGGACAAGGGAGAAGGAACAAAGTAATGAACTTTGGAGCACCCTTTTTGATCTACACCGAGGAGGAAAGTATTCGTTTTCAATCCCTCAATGCTAAATAAATTGTAGTCCCTAAATATTTTGATTTTGATACACTTGATAGTCTAGAACTGCATGATCAGGTAAAGAACTTAGCAGAAAGAATTCAGTGGGCAAAATTCACATACTTCCAATTTCCTATTTACCAGGAGCTCACTCTAGAATTCTTTACTTCCCTTTCCTATGAACCTAAGAACCCTAAAGAAATGTGATTTAGGTTGCAGGGACGAGCTTATGAACTAAAAATTGAAATTATGTGCGATTATGTGGGTTCCCCGAATCTTCCATTATTGATTAGCACTATGATTTCTGTGCTTCTTGCTATTGGAATGAGCTCACTGGGTTAGAGTAATTCGATGCCAAAAATGCCCACAACAACTTCATAAGGACCATGAGTACTTGTTATTGCACAAATTCATGTGTCAACTGGTTTTTGATAAATCAGAAACCAATAAGTGTTCAATAAAGGAACTTTTTATGTTATGGTGCATGGAACACAACATTCCAGTATGCACCTCCACACATATGTTGAACGCTATTGATGTCACTTTGTGTAAGAGGAGAAATAATTTAAGTATAGGGTACTTAGTGTCCGCCATTGCCGAGTATTATGCTGAGGACTGTAGTGGTTTAAATGTCCATCTCCCAGACTTCCTAAATCATCATCATTTATGCTGGGTTGAAATCCTTAAGTCCCATAACATGGAACTCCAGGATTTCATTCGAAAGATGCATGTTAAGATTAGTGCTAGTTAGGCGAGTTCGAGTACAGCGCCACCTCAGCAGGCAGAATAGGACTCAACTAGTAAAGAGTGTGAGGAGGAGGAAGAAACAGAAGAACCAAGCTGGAAGAAAGTCTTGGATACAATCTCTGCAGACAACAATATAATCACAGATACACTTGCAGAGAACTCCAGAAGGATGAAGGAAATGACTTGAACTCAACGAAGTCAGAGCTGGGACATACGTTGTATCCAACGTTATTTCGAGGCTCAAGGCATTCAACTGCCACTTCCAACACCATCCCCGCCTCTATCACTAGGAATCTTTGTCTAATCCCTTTCTTTTTCAATTTAGTCTTCATTTTTGTTGTTGTTTTACTTTAACTTATGTTTCTTCTTTCCTTATGTGTTTGTTTATCCCCTTCTCTCATTGAGGACAATGTGTTGTTTAAGTATGGGGAGGGTTATATGTTTTGCTTTGAGAGTGATTTTGTATATTGTATGATAGTTGATATGTTGCATTTTACGAATTGTATGAATGGGTCAATGGCTTAGATGGCTTGGAATTTGTTTAGTTTGAACATAGTCTATTAGGTTGTGAAGAATCATTAGCTTGCAAAATTTATGAATTGGGGTCTTTGGCTAAATATGCACTTTAATTAGAATTTAATATGAGTTTGTCACCTTCTAAATTGTCACATTCATTCATAATTTAAGACCTTTCGAATTAAGTAGCTTTACTAGTATTTTTTATGGAAACGAGTAGCTAAAGCAACAAGGTAAGCAATAAATAATTAAAAAATCATGTTTGCTAAATAAATAACTATTTTGCTAGCCTTTAGGATATGAATAAAGCTAGTAGCTAGTTAAAAATGCGATATAACTGAGTAACCAGATTAATATGCATCACAAATGTGTGCCTCCGTATCAAAAAGCTATAATGATATTTTAACCAAGTAGTTTAATAAAAATGACTTAGTCGAGTAACTAGATTGACATTCACTACCAATATTTACCTCTGAGTAAAAGACTAGGTCCTTGTTTAAATAAATAAATTAAAAAAAGTTTTCTACTAAAAGCCTAGCGATCTTGTAATAGTTTAACTTTTCATAAAAACGTACTTAGGAATAATTGCAGAGTCTGAATGACCAAAGAATTATTAATGTGTGTGTGCAATTGAAAAAGGTGAATAAATTAACACTTGGATATGGATTAATTTGCATATGTAGCTCAAATCCCATATATGCAAATTTTGCATGTTAATGATTTGATATAACTTGAATGGTTGTGTTTAAAATTAAATTTATTTCATGAAGTTGAAGTCATTGTCTCATTATTGCATTGTGTGTTATGTGTTTGTTATTTTGTTTGGTTGAGAAGAAGAAAATGTTTAAGTGTGGGGATGTTAATAAGTGTGAATTGAATCATGTTTTACAGCTTAGTTTGTTATGTATTCAAGTGTTAACTTAATCATTTAGTATGTGTTTAGGTTAGGGTTGCGATAGTTTGTTAATTAATTGTGTTTAAGTATTTTATGGGTTAGTTAAGTCTTTGAGCTTAATTATTATATCTTTGAGGTGCCTTGAGTGTTTGTTAATGTTTCAAGGTCAACATCGAAGAATGGAGAAGTTTTAGAGACATTCGGGCCAAAACAATGACCCACAATCATGGTACAATAGGCCATGATTGTAATAGAAGCACTAGAGACAACCCATATGTCATAATTATGACAGAAGCCCAAGACAATTCCCACGATTGTGGCCTTATTGCCACGATAGTGACAGAAGGCTTAGATGTAGGGTAGGGTCATGATCGTGGCCTGTGTCGAGCAGATGCATAAACAAGTAAAAACTTCAAATTTTAAGGGATTTTTTGGACCTTTTAAACCCTGGAAAAACCTAGGGCTGGCTAGAACAAAAAAGGTATTTAAAGAAGAATACAAAGGAGCAGGTGGAGCTTTTGCATCAACCATCATTAAGAATTCCCAGAGAGAGTTCAACGAGAGATTGAGAAAGAGAAGAAGGAAGAGAGACATGGAGAAAAAGCCTACGCAAAGTACTTCCCGAAATAGGAGGTTTCTCACCATTGCTGCCTCCATCATCCATTCTGATCTTGTTTCCTATTAATTTCCATTTTATTATTGTATAGAATTGGGATAGTTGTTGATGATAGGATTGTATGAATGTTGAGGATGTCTAAACTCACCTTCTTGTTGTTTTATCTTTGAATTAATGAAATTTGATTGTTTGTGTTTTTACTGGATTATTTGTGATTTAATTTCTGTACTTGCATAATTCGGTGATAAACTGAGAGGGTGAACTAAGTGAAAAATTATTAAATTGGGCTAACAAGAGTTAGGTAATTTAATAGAACGAGAATTAAATCAAGTCGGTAAATTATGTGAAGAGAGATCTTGCATAAGCTCCCAATAGTTTTTGGACAACTTCATATCTAATTAGAGTTTTGGATAGATTGTTAATCGAGAGATTGCAATTCCTACAATCTAATTAGGGTTTATAAATTAAGGTTCATGGTTATAACTCAAGAGAGAGTAATCAACCCTAGGATCGTCTAGAACCAATAATCCAGTAGTTCATAATCGATTAGGTTAGAATTAAAGAGTAATCAACCCTAAGATCGTCTAGAACCAATAATCCAGTAGTTCATAATCGATTAGGTTAGCATTGAAGATGGATAAAATTCCCTTTTCTCAATTGGTAGTTCTTTAGGTTGATTCTTGATTGGGTATTGCAACTGCTATTTTGTTAATATTTTCATAATTGATTCTTGAAATTAAGTGCATGATTGAAATAAATTCTTACCTTAGTTTGTTCATTTTGAATTATTACGAATTATTTTTGGCCTTAGATTTTAGGATTAAATTAACCCTCCTCATAGGATCGAAACCTTAGGTACTACGCGAACAATTCGTGCACTTGCAGAATATTGAGGTTAAATATTAAAACTTATACATATCAGAAAACCATGGTCAACTACCATGCCATGGATTCCACCTTCCTTGTGATTTTCTTTCCTTCGCCTTCTTCTACGCAATTGATTCTTTCCAAATGCATTCTCAGGATCCTCAATATCTTCCCATTATCCTCCAGGTTCAGGTTCCTTGATATTAGTTAGAAGTAAGGAAGAGCTATTGTCTTTCTTTGATACTTTGAAAGTTATTTGGTGCTTTCCTACCCTCAGAGTTAGTTCGCCCTCTTCAATGTCAATTATTGAGCGACCAGTGGCCAAGAATGTTCGTCCAAGGACCATAAGGGTTTTTGCATCTTCTCTAATATCCAATATATAGAAGTCTGTGGGAAAGGTAAATTTACCAATTTATACGTGCACATCCTTAATAATCCCCTTTGGTCGATGAACTATTCTGTAGGCTGTCTTTACTAACATCTTTATGGGTTTTAAGTCTCCTCATCCCACCTTTTGACTAATGATGTAAGGCATCATATTGATACTTACTCCCAAATCTGATAATGCCCTGTCTATATTAACTCTATTAATACTATAAGGAATGTAAAAATCCCCTAGGTCCTCCTTCTTCTGTGCTATGTTAAGGTTTTCTTCCTCTATGAGCTCCTTAAACTTCTTCTTGAATGGTTCCTTTAGCGTGAGCCTCGTTTATAGATGTTATATTATGTCCTTAACCTTGTTTAATTCAACCTCCTTAGAATTCCTCGTCACCCTACTTGTAATTGACTTCCGCTAAGCTAGAATAGGGTATGGAAATTCAAGTTGAGGTTCTTTGATTTGCTTAATTACTAGCTCATTTGGAAGTACTTCCATAATTACTTATCCTTCTCCTTTGTCTCTGTCTTCCTTCGCATGTTCAAGTTTTGTTTCTTAGGTTTAAGTAATAGCCATGATTCATTCCTTTAGGTTGGGCTTGGTATTACTTGGAAGGGTTCCTGCATTCCCAGTAGAAATTGCCTCTACTAGTTGACCTACTTGGACCTCTAGATTGTGTATTGAAAAGGCATGGTTCTTAGTGACTTGCTCGGATTTGCTTTCAAGCCTCCTGTGTGCATCCTCCATGCCTCCAATTTTATCTAAAATCTTATCCAACTTGGATTCTATTGAGTTTGGTTTATCTTGTTAGAAGCTTGATTGTCCTTGAGGTCTGAACTGCCTTCCAGCATTGTTCGTCCAAAAGAAGTTTGGGTAATTCTTCCACTTAGGGTTATAGGTGTTAGAGTGGGGATTGTTTTCCCCTCCTCGTCCATATTGAGCTCCCATATAATTCACTTGCTTTGGATCACTTTCCTTCATCAGGAAACAGTCCACCATATTATGATCCATTTGTCCACAAAGTTTACACTTAAGTTGCATGACTTTTATTGAAGCTGAGGACAAAGCATTCATTGAGTTGTCGAGTCAAATTATCAATTTTTGCTTGCATTTCCATCGTTTGATCAACAGCCATAATTCCTTTTTTTTTCTCGAAAGGTAGTAGTTTGTCTACTCCGCTTGTTCGTCCATATGTAACTATTACTTTCCATCTCCTTTATTAGCTCTTCTACTTCATCTACTGTCTTTCTTATCAGCGATACTCCTGAAGCTGCGTCAATCATACCTCTCGTACGTGGGGTTATTCCGTTATAGAATGTTTGCAATAAGAATTCCTTGGGTATGTTATGGTATGGGAATTTCCTTTACAAATCCTTGTATTGTTCCCACGCTTTGTAAAGCGATTCCCCGTCACTCTACTGGAAGTTAGTAACCTCTTTGATGATATTCATAGTTTTGGTCAAGGGAAAATACTTTTTCTAAAAAGGCACAAACTAGTTGATCCTAATTTGTGGTATTGGCTGGGTTGAGGGAATGATACCAAGCTTTTTCTCTATCTATAAGGGTAAATGGGAAAAGCCTAATTCTGACCGCATCTTCCGACATTTGTTAGTATCGAAAGGTATCACAAATTTCAAGAAAGTTCACTATATGCGCGTTAGGATCCTTATTCGTTAGTCTATAAAACTGTACATTCTGTTGAAGCATGTTTAAGAGGGCTGGTTTGGTTTTAAATGATGCTGTTTGTACAGGTGGCCTAGCCACTCCTTGGTTAGTGGCATTGAACCTTGGTCTCATGAAGTCCATAAGGGGCCATTGTTGACATCCTTAGTTTGCTCCGTGTTCCAAATCTTGCTGAAATTCTTTGGCCATTGTTGCCTTTGTAATTTCCTCTTCTTCTTCAAGTCGAGCTTTCCTAATTGAGTTATGTCTAAATTTAAGGTTTCAACTACACGAATCAATCTTGTTGTGACTTTTGTGTTCATGCAAGAGCATGATTTCAAAAATGGAAGAAAGAACAAAAAAAATTAAAAACTAACTAAATGCCTTAAACTATAGAACTAAACTAATAGCCTCGTCGGCAACAACTCCAAAAACTTGATCATGGTTTTTCAATGTGTGTAATTTTAATTAATTAACCTCAATAATCCGCAAGCGTAAGAGTGATTTGTATAGTACCTAAGGTGTTGATCCCACGAGGAGGAATAATCTAGTCCTAAAATCTAAGGCCAACATAATCGCAGAAATTCAAAAGATAGTAAAACTAAAACAAGAATTCAATTTAATCACACAAATCAATCCAAGCATCAATTACGAAAATATTAAAAATTTAGCTATTGTAACACACTCAAGAATTAACCTAAGAAAACTATCAATTGAGAGAAAGGAAAATTTACCTATCTTTAACGTTAACCTAATTAATTATGACTTACCGGACTATTGGTTCTAGACGATCCTAGGGTTGATTAATCTCTCGCGAGTTATAACCATTAACCCTAAATTATAAACTCTAATCAGATTATGAAAATTTGTAATTTCTCAATTAACAACCTATTCAAAATTCTAATCAGAACTGAAGTTGTCTAATAAACTATCAGGAACCTATAAGAGATCTCTCTTCACACAATTACCAATTTGATTAATTCCTCATTCTTATTAGATCACCTAACTCTCGTTACCCCAATTTAATAATTTTTCATTTGATTCACCCTCTTAGTTTATTACCAAATTATGCAATCACAGAAATCAATCACAATAAATTCAATAAACATAAAAACAATCAGATTTCATTAAATCAAAGATAAAAACCCAAAGGTGAGTTTAGAACATCGCAACATTCACAAATCTTATCATCAAACTGCTATTCCTAATTCTATACAATAATAAAATGGAAAATAACAGGAAATACGATCTTAGATGGAGACGGGAGGCCACGATATCGGAAACTTCTGATCCAGGAAGTACGTCAATGTTGGCTTCTTCTTCACTTCTCTCTTCCTTCTTCTTTTTCTCTCAATCTCTCAGCAATACTCTCTATGGTTTCTCTCCAAAAGTGTTTGATGCAAAAGCTCCTTCATCTTCTTTGTCTTATTATTTATATACCTTTTGTGTTTTAGGTAGCTCTAAGGTTTCTTTGGGGTTCGAAAGGTCTAAAAATCTCTCAAAACTTGACATTTTTCACTGTCTATATGTCTGCCCGATGCAGGCTATAACTGTGGCCCTACAGGCCACAATTGTGAGCCTTGTCCTGGGCTTCTATCACAATCGTGGCATATAAGCCACAAACATGGGCTAATTCCAGTGCTTCTATCACAATCGTGGGCCATTCTTTCAGCTCGAGTATCTCTGAAACTTCTCCGTTCTTCGATGTTGACCCTGAAATACTAACAAACACATCAAGGTACCTAAAAAATATTATAATTAAGCTCAAAGATTTGTACTAACCCACAAAAACACTTAAACACAAATAATTAGCTAACTAACACAATTCTAACCTAAACATATACTAAACGATTGAATAACAACTAAATCCATATCAAACTAAGCCCTAAAACATGATGCAATTCACACTTATCAATAATCAATAATGATCTAAAGTATTTTGGATATATGATAATTATCTCGGATATCAGTTAATAAGATTTAATAGAAAAATATAGTAAATGTAAGAAATCTCTTGCCTCTAGTTAAAATTGTACATTATCCCTGATGTACACAATTGAAACACAAAAATAAAATAACATAATGCACAAAAAAAGAAACGTTTGAATTGGTATTGCCCTAAATAAAAAGATATGGAGAGTTCTAAATTGAAGGAAGCTCCATTCTATATTAGATACAACAAAAGAAGAGAAAAGAAAACAAACAAATAAGTAATAATAATAATAATAATAATAATAATAATAATAATAATAATAATAATAATAAAGAATATGGAAATAACATAACATAAAATTACATGAAATAAAGACCTATGCTAATACCAAAAAGGAAAAAAAGAAATAAAAATGAAACATATCCTAATTCTTGGGTTACGTCCCAAGAAGCACTTGTTTAACATTGTTAGCTTGAAATACCTTTCATGCTTAAGGTGACTTGGTTAGATTAATATTTTCTGTACCACTGTCAAGTTCACCTCTAAGATATAACTTCAATCAATGCCATTTACTTTAAAGTTACCTTTATGTGGATGACTTCCCTCGATTATGCTATGTGAAAATACCTTTTTCCATAATAAAGGGTCGAAACCATCTTGAATTAAACTTACCAGTAAACAATCTTAGGAAAGAATTGTATAAAATAACTTGATATCCCTCCTTAAGTTGTTCTGACTGCTTGATCATCCAGTTATGATAATTCTTGGTTCTTTGTTTGTAAATTTTAGAATTTTCATAAGCCATCAATCGCCATTCTTCTAATTTATTAATTTGGAAATTTTACTTCTAGCTTGCATGTTAAATACCAAAATTCATAAGTTTAATTGCTCAATATGCCTTATTTTCTAATACTATAAGTAGATGACATGCTTTTCTATAGACTAGCCTATAAGGTGTAGTACTATTTGGTGTTTTATATGTCGTTCTATGAACCTATAAAGCATCATCCAACTTGGTTGACCAATATTTGGTGTTCTACAGTCTTCTCCAGAATTCATTTTAAGTCCTTATTAGCTACCTCAACTTGGCTATTAGTTTAAAGTGGTATTAGGTGGCAATCCTATAAATGATTTCATACTTTTTAAGAACCTTTTCGAATTGCGCATTACAAAAATGTGTGATGACAAAAAAAAGAATAAAATTTTTAGGAATCTTATGACATCTATAGCATCATTTGCGAATAAAGCTTGTGTTTTCACCCATTTAGAAACATAGTCAACAGCTATTAAGATGTATCTGTTACCAAACAAATTTGGGAACGATTCCATGAAATCGATGCCCCAAATATAAAACACTTTATAAACAAGAATGAAATTTTAAGGCATCTTATCCTAGAGAGAAATATTATAAGATCATTAACATCTATCAAGGATCTTCTAAGTTGTCCTATTCACATTATAATGTTGTCCTATAGGTTTAGGATGACAACATAGTAGGGTCTTTCACGCCTTAGAGTGAGTTACACGTCTTGTTACTATTTGGTTTGTACATTTATGGAACAAATATGGATCTTCACAAAAATAGTCTCTCAAATTAGTAATTTTTTTTGTTGATAAGAAATACCTTTCGGTAAGGTCTTAGCTATTAAATAATTTGCAATGTTTGCAAACCATGGGTTTTGACCTCACTTAGTTCCTTCAAATTATAAAGGCACTTTTATGGGAATTAATCTTTAATGTCTTCTTCATTTAGCTCCTCCCAATTTTGCTTTTCAAGGCAAGATAGATGGTCTGCTGCCAAGTTTTCAGCTCCTTTCTTATCTTTGATCTCTAAATCAAATTCCTGTAGTAACAAAATCCAATCTAATTAATATTAAGTTTAGCATCCGATTTATAAAGAAAGTATCTCAATGCAGAATGGTTAGTATAAACAATAACTTTAGACAAAACTAGATAAGATCTAAATTTATCAAACGTATTAATCAATATTAGTGATTCTTTCTCTGTTATAGTGTAGTTCTCTTAGGCATCCATCAAAGTCTTGCTAGCATAGTAAATTAGTTAAAAATGTTTATCTTTTTTCTATCTAAGTATGAAACCTACAGCAAAATCAATTGCATTTGAAATTAGCTCAAATAGTAAATTCCAATATGGTGCAACCATAATGAGGACATTCATCAACTTTTCCTTAAAAGTGTTAAAAACATCTAAACATTCTTGAGTAAATTTAAAAGGTATATCTTTCTTTAATAACTTGGTTCAAGGCCTAGCAATTTTAGAAAAATCCTTGTTAAATCTTCTATAAAAGCTCACATGACCTTAAAAACTTCTTATAGCCTTAACCGAGTAAGGGGATGGTAATTTTTTTATAACTTCAAATTTTTCTTATTTACCTTAATACCGTTATGAGAAATTTTATGGCCTAAAACTATTCCCTTTTGTACCATAAAATGACATTTTTTCAATTTAGCACCAAATTTTTTTCTCAAATCTCTTTAACATTTTTTCTAAATTATGGAGGCGTAAATCAAAAGAATTGCCAAGAATAAAAAATCATCCATGAATACTTCCATTATATCCTAGATTAGATTATCAAAGATGGTCATCATGCACCTCTGAAATGTAGCGAGTGCATTGCACAATCTAAAAGGCATCCTCCTATAAGTGAACGTACCATAAGAACATATTAATTTTGTTTTCTCTTGATCTTTTGGGGGAATTGGAATTTGAAGGTAGCCAAAAAGTCCATCCAATAAACAATAGTATATGTTCCCAACTAGTAATTCCAACATTTGATCTATGAAAGGCAAAGGGAAGTGGTCTTTTCTTGTTACATCATTCAACTTCTTATAATCGATGCATACTCTCCTTCCAGTGATGGTGCTTGCAAGAATCAACTCATTCTTCTCATTAGGTATCACTATCATTCCTTCCTTTTTTGGCACACCCAAGAACTATCAAAAACAAGATAAGTCACTCCAGCATATAGGAGTTTAATTATCTTTACCTTTACCACTTCCTTCATATTAGAATTCAACCTCCCTTAGGGTTCTACCACTAGTTTGAGCTCCTCCTCAATTTAAATCTTATGGGTGCAAAATGAAATGTTGATTCCTAGAATATCAGAGATCTTCCAAGCATTGGTCGTCTTATGCTCCTTAAGCA
>JAOTJB010001859.1:0-11914 GCA_027123815.1 Erythroxylum minutifolium | reverse complement strand
AATGTATATAATTAATAATAAAAAGTAAAAAATTTATTAATGAAAAATAGAAAATATAAAAAATTATTCTTTAATTATTTGTATATATTTTTATATAAATAAAAAATTTAAAATATAAATCACATATAATAGAATAAATTTTATTAAATAATTAATAATATTATTATTATATAATTAATAATAAATTGTATATAATTAATAATAAAATAACAAAACTTTTCTTATTTTTAAATAGAAGATATATAAAAAAAGTCACAACCGTGATTTTTTAATTAGACATAATTTTTGTTTTAAAATCAAAGTGTTAAATCTCTTGCAACAACCATTTTAATATCAAGGGTATAATAGTCATTTATTATACATTACATTTTATTCTATCCATCTTTTAAACAAGGGTTTACTACATTATATTATGAACCTTTTCATCCTTCTCAAACAACTTTTCACTATGTTACGTTCCATTCCATTATAAATCGTTCCGTTCCGTTCCATTAATTAACATCCAACCAAACAAGCCCTAAAACTTCTTGACATAGTTTGCATCCAGTTTCCTGAATGTATAATCTTGCATTATAATTTGGGATATTAATATCTGCAAGAATAGATAAGAAATGAAATAGTGATTCTTTAGGAATATAATAAACGAGGAATATAATAAAATATGTATTATTTAGATTAGTTTATTCATAAAAATTTCTAACGATTATGTAATGCCAATGCTTGGTTTGAAAGCATAAATTTAGAATGATAAAGAAATAACTAAACAAGACTAAAATATCCATTAGTCCCCACCAACTACATTATTATTATTATTATTATTATTATTATTATTATTATTATTATTATTATTATTATAGCTAAGTAATCATGTAGAATCCTTAAGAATATTTTTGTCAAACATGTCCTCATTTTTATTCTCAACCCACTTAAAATAGATAAAAATAAGGGAGATGAGTTTACTTATTCCCCAAACTCAAGAAATAAGTAAATCCTTTGATTATATATTGTGTATGTTTCCTTCAACCAAACAAAGGAATAATCTATTACCAAAAATAGGTGAGAAATGAAATAGTGATTCCAATCAACCAAACACTCTGTCAGTGCTTTCCAAATTCCTTCATATGCATTATCATTAATCTACGAGGAGTAATCCTTTTAGGTATATGATTCATCATTCTAAAGTCGATTAAAGGGTTATGGTCCCATTCCTTATTAAGTAAATGACTAGTCAAGCTCTCAAAGTTAGACTTCGACTTCACTCGGCAAAACAACTTCAGTAACTTCGTGTATAAGCGTGTTATAATCCTCCAAATAAGTTAGTGATACTATCTAATTTCACTTTGTTTATAATAACACAACGAAATTGGCGAAAAGATTTTACCTACATTTTGAAGCTCCCAAAATTTCTTAAACTACAATTATCTAAATCATTCTAAAAGTATAATATTAATTACTAAAATCATCATTAGGTCCAAAAGAGAGATGGTCTTCATATACAAAAGTATTATATATAACACAACTATCCCAGCTATCATACAAAAAATATACATTCACACAACTTTACTTAAGTAATCTGCTAGCTCCACTAAATCTCCACTATATCGATCATGTACACTAGGGTTATCGACTTTCACTCGATCTTCTAAAAAATAGTAGTAAGGGGTCAGCTACCTATTTAGTAAAGGTAATTGACCGTACCCTTAAAATCAAATGACTTAATATATAAATTTAAAACTTAGTCAAGTGATTAAAACATTCATATAATATACAGATACACAATATTACTCAGTCTAATCCAAACAATTAACAAACATCTCAAAATTTTATCAAACAATGATTAACACAAATATTAATATATAACTTACATTTATGAATTATCTTATAATTAACTGAACTGTCTATGCCTTGTTTAACCTAATAGGCTTACATTAAATGGTCCGCCAACTCGTCTCAACTCATCATAAATTCTCATCAAGTGGAAACATAATTAAATGTATAAATATCGACACAAGGTACCTCAATTTCTCAATCTCACTTATAGGGTCATTCTTAATATTTTATAGGCCCTGGACAAAATAAAAAAGGCCCTTATTTTTACCTATTTTTGAGCTTTCATAAAAAATAAAAAAAAGCAAAATATGAGTCTTTTTATTGTTTCTTATAAGGTCAATAGTAGGCCTTATTTTGTTTCATTTTATTTTTTATGAGACTAAAAATGAGTCATATTTTATTATTTATGAGGATGGGCCCTAGGCGGGTACTCTAGCTGCCCTTACCCAGAGCCAACTCTACTCACTTGGTACCTTGTGTACTACTCTAGTACTAAGCCATTGACATAGAATATTTTCAAGACTCAGGATATTCCAGTATCACTCTGGTACCTAGCCATCAACACAGGCCATCCTCAGTACTCAGGATGTCCTAGTACCTGCTCTATGGACAGATACCTAGCTATTATTTGCTCCTGTTTAACCAACCTATTAATCTATGACTATTGAATGTAGCTTAACCTAGGCAGTCCACAAATTCTCTACTTACACAATTTATTTACAACTTATTACCAGTCAGTTTCTATTTAATAACACATTTTTGCCGAATTAACAAGCGTTACATCTTAATATACGTAACAAAATATAAATACTAAATGTCTTGTGCTTTGTTAATTATAATTCATGCATGTAAGTAATAATCATTGGTTAAAATTAATGACTAATTCCAAAAATATCACTTACTATAAAATTTTTTTATTAATGTTAGGAGCTTCCTTTCTTTTATGTTATTTTTTACCACAAAAGACTAATGACACTGAATTGGATTTTGCAGAATTTTAAGATTAGTAGAAGAATAAAGAACACATAAATTTACTTGGTTCGATAACTTAATTGCTATCTACATCCAACGATCTCACATAGGTGGTTCCACTAGCTTTAATGAAAGAAAATTGTTACAAGAGACAAAATGTTTTTCAACACTTGTAAAAGTTTTCTAAGAACTCTCTAGTACCAGAAAACAATGTATGTGTAGTTTTTGGACTGATTCTGATTACATGTATTTATAGACTAGAGATATGTGTTGTATTATGTTTTGTGTCCACGCCCTTGCTTTTTCTTTCCATGTGCATCTCACGTGCTTCACTAATATACGAGCTCCTTATTGTCTTCAGCTTATGCCTTGACTAAGTAGCATCTCTCCTTTGATTACTTGCAGACAAAACTCGTGCACACACAAACACCTAACCCTAGATGCCCAAATAGTGACCAAGTTGATGAATCTGTGTTGAAAATTGATGGAGAATTGTAAATATCTTTATAATTAATAACTAAACTGTACGGTACTATTATAAGAGTAAAGTCTAAGGTTATCCTTACCTAGATTTTAAACTTAACTAAATGATAGTTCAATTTAACCTTTTGACTTAGAAAATACAAAATTTTATTAGATTAATTTAAGAAAATTTCTAATCTAATTACACTTAAAATCTAACATCATTCCCTTTTTTACTTTATTTTTAATTATAAAAAATAATTTTTTACTAACATAACCACCATAATTACCCAAACTCCTTTAACTAATTAAAAGTCCTATTTTACCTTCATTTATTTCAATCAATACCAAAAATATCCTTCTTAGAAGTAAATTCCAAATTTATCTTTTACTATTTGCATTTTCTATTTTACTTTTTAATACAACTTAAATTTTCCAAAAATGTCTTTTTTTTTCACCTTCTTTTCTTCTCCTATCTCCTCTTCTTTTCTTATTTTTCAACCACTGTTTTTCTATTATAATCCTTTTCCATGACTTCAATTATTGTTCGAAACAATCACAACATGCAATTTAACTATAAACTAGTGTAAGATTATAAAAAATCACAAATAAAGGACATAAAATAATAGCTGAAAATTTACCGATGTTTTAAGAGATTTAAGGTTGTTAACTCACATATGAGAGAAGTGTCACATATAGGAGAAAGAGGGTGATTTAACACCCTTACCAGCCGAAAATAATTGAGAAAAAGGATGAAGAAAGAAGCTGATTTTCGTTGGTCTCTCTAATTTTTTCAACTGCCGCTCCTTTATACATGTTTAATAGTTTATGGGTTGGGCTGAGCTGCTGGGTGTTTTGTGGGCTTTACATATATAACATATTACATTAGTACTTAATTATAAACGTTAATGATGAGTTAATTTATAATAAATAAATTCGAATATTTTATTATTGTATTTGATAATTTTAATTAATACTATAAAATCAGATAAAATTTATAACTTTAAAAACAATTTATTAAAATTATGATGATAAATAAATTATACTTTAAAAATTTGAAATAATACTTATAAATTATATTCTATTTATTCTTTAACTGTAAATAAAATTGTTTTAATTTTATGATGAATTTTATTTATATAATAAAATCATGTAGTCAAAAAAATTTTAATCATTTTCATAATAAAAGCAACAAAGGGTACTTTGTTGTTTATTTATTCTCGTATTAAAAAATATCTTTTTTTAGGGATAATTGAGTTGGTGGAATAAAAAGACATAATTTTGGTTCTGTATTTGAATCTTTCTATTTGTATTCTTATAATTGAGCTTATCGTACTTAACTTGTATAGTAGGAAATATTCAATTGACGTGATTTGTAAACTATCAAATTAATTCGAAAACTTATCTAGTATATGTGTAAAAGATAAAGATTGAAAGTTTGTCTGTTTAAAAGAAAAAGTATATAAAAAGTAAAAAGATTGATATTGGTAGCTTATTAACGGAAAATAATTACTTTTTATATAAAAAAGGCTTTACGTCATTTTTACGACTTTATTTATAAATCAAAAGGAAAAAAAGAAAAGAAAATTTTAAAATTAGAAAACGAGAAGAAAAGAGAGCTAAAATTGAACAATAAAACACCAAACCCTGTAAGAAGCAGTACGAGCAGGCTACGAAACGACCAAGCACCGGTATCGGTGTCGACTCCGGAGCTATGGCTGGTCCTTTGCTTCGAACTCTCTGGTCCTCTTCCAAGAAATCCATATCCTCCTCCTCATCGTCCTCGTATGCAACTTACCTTTCCTTTCTCAGACACCCAACCGGCAGCATCTGCAGGAGATTCTCCACCGCCGCCGCCGCCGCCGCCACCTCCATCAGCAAAGCTTCAGATGCATCGTTGGAGCCGAGTCGGCTTAGAAATGTAGCGGTGATTGCTCATGTCGACCATGGGAAGACGACGCTGATGGACAGGCTACTTAGGCAATGCGGAGCTGACATTCCTCACGAGCGAGCCATGGACTCCATTAGCCTGGAGAGGGAGCGTGGCATCACCATTGCCTCCAAGGTTACTTCAATTTCCTGGAAGGATCATGAACTCAACATGGTTGATACTCCTGGACATGCTGATTTTGGCGGTGAAGTATGCCCTGCGCACCCTCCCCTTTTTGTTCTTATTTCATTTTACTCTTACACTTCAGGCCTTATCACATCATACATCTTGCTTTCTGCTTGAACACTATCCGACTTTAATATTCGAAAATTTTAGCATGAAGATATGTAGGAATTTAACTCGAGGAGGTCTTTCTATGTGGAACTTTAAAAAGATTATTGCGTTGCACTATTCCTATTTACTTCATAAGTAGATTTGTTGAATGATCAAATGAACAAATTGAATAATATGGAATGGAAATAATTCGTTCCATTATAGGGACCTTGTGTCCTTTGCTCCAGGCAATGTTTTGTAATGCTAGGAAATAAAGTATTGAAATTGGGCTTAGAAAATCGAGCTGGCTTTGATATTTGTATATAGAAAAAATATTTCATTGATTTGTTCTGTTTTGTTTGATATTTATAAGGTTGAGCGGGTTGTCGGCATGGTCGAAGGAGCAATTTTAGTTGTGGATGCCGGCGAAGGTCCACTTGCACAGACAAAATTTGTTCTTGCTAAAGCATTGAAGTATGGTCTCCGCCCTATCCTTCTTCTGAATAAAGTAGACCGGCCTTCAGGTATACTTCATCAATCATGAGTTTTATTTTGGCTCGTGCTTATGATAGAAGACAAACATCCTGTAGAAAAGTAACTAGAAAGTCAAGGATGTTGTGCAATTCAGTAGTGGATGTGAATGCACTTTGCTTTTTTCCTATTGAAGCCATTTCTATGACTGTGCATTGCTAATGTGTCATCTAGATGTTGATACACTGTTTTTTCCATCAATATCATACTTCACTGTTCCTTCACATTCTCTAGAACTATTAAACAATATATATAAGAAACAAATGAACATAACCATGGCCTTAACACTCTCAAGTTATCCTAAACAATATGATTAAAGCTTGGGTAGCTTGGCCTGATAACTGAGGGGCTCAGTAACTACTAATGACACAAGTTGGCCTATGAATGGATGGAATTAACTGTCCTTATTCTGTATTTTTCTTGTTAGTTAGTATTCTAGTTTGATGTTCTATGTTTCACTTTAATGAAAATGCAAGATTTGAGTTTCAATTTAGATAACTCATGACAAAATAGATTAGTTAAATAAGTCAGTTAACAATGTCATCTTATAACTTGCAATATGGATAAACATTTTCTCTTGGAATTTCTTTTCTGAGTGTGGGAATTTCGTCCTGAAAGAAATGCAATATGTGATACCATCCTGTCCTGCTCAACTTTTAGGAATTCCTGATTCATAAATCGAATTTATTGGAAATAGCTTTTCCAAATCATTATCCCACTTTTGAAATATATCTTTGTTTAGGTTAAGTATTGCTTCCTTTTGCAACTTTGAGAGTGATCACAAGTTGAATTCATGCTTGAAAGGCAACTAACTGAGCAACAATCCGAGTCTTTATATTGTTCTATAACAAACTTGAACCAATCAAAGGGCTATATGCTGCTTGTTGGGACTTCTTGTTTTGTAAGACTTCTTTGTTCCTTACACAAATATGATATTGACAAGGACTTTAGGAGAGCCACACCCCAAAAACTAGCTTGTGAGGATGGAGAGCCCAAAGTCCTTATAAATCCCACACCAACTTTGTATTTAATCAATGTAGGATCCAAGTCTTATACTTTGCAATTGGATCACACCGTAACAGTTATGCTATAATCAAATTGTGTTGACAAATATGATTGTGTTCTGAATTTATGTTGTTAAGAGTAGTCTTAATGTTCTCTTTTTCAATGCAGTTTCTGAGGAGAGGTGTAATGAAGTTGAGAGCTTAGTGTTTGATCTTTTTGCAAACCTTGATGCTACAGGTGAAAGAAAAAAGAGGAAATTATAATTCTTTGTGTTCACTTTCATCAGCTGTTCAATTCTACTACCTGCAAAACTACTGAATAGAATGCTAAATGTGTTAACATCTTCTTACTTTATTTTAGAGGAGCAGCTGGATTTTCCTGTTCTCTATGCATCTGCTAAAGAAGGATGGGCATCCTCCACGTTCACTAAAGATCCTCCTGCTGATGCAAAGAATATGTCCCAGTTGCTTGATGCTATCATTGGACATGTTCCCTCACCAAAAGCAAGCATTGATGCACCTTTTCAGATGATGGTTGGTCTTCGACAATTATGGGTTCATTAAATGGCACAATGAAATTCCTTCTGTATGTGGTGCTTGGTTGTGTGTAATGTGTTCATGCGAGCTTGTGTACTTACATTTTATAGCTAAAATTCGGATATATATGCATATCACCATGCCTATTTTTGTATTTTGGCTTGAGTATTCAGGAACACAAATCTGTGCTATCTTATTCTTGTATGCATACGTGTCTTTGGCCTTCTCTGGATTAATCGCTTTCACTTTTTCCCTGTGTCATGTTTGGTAATACCTCCACCCAAATGTTGCTCAAGTTAGCCTCAGCTTATGCTATGAAAGTCAAACAAGGAAGCTGTTTACTAGTACTTCTGTTTTCTACTACCTAGATTTGCTATATCAAGAATTTTGACCCTGGTTTTTAATTCTTAACTAATCTACTATGGCTCTAATGCTTAGCTTAGTACTAAGTGTTGTTCTTTGGCTAAGTACCAAGTTGTTACAATAAATGCTTTAATGCTAAATCTAACACTAGTTAAATTCAAATCAGCAAGTACTGATGTTGCAGGAAATCTTGGATTTGTGGAATCAAGCACTTTGTTGTGGATTTTGGGTCTAGATTTATGAAGCTTGTTTGGTTGGTTAGAATGTGATAGCGTGGTGTTCATGAAAGAAAACTGTGTTGGTATCTTCCCACTAATGAAGATGAAGTTACTACTATAAAATTGCTGTAAGAAGATGCAGGAATATGCTTATACTCAAAGTAGGGATATGTGTGCAGTATTGAAATTTTGGGTGCAGATTTGGCATGTTAGAGATTTATGGAAAATGCTGCAACTACCTGGTCATTTTAGGGCTGTTTTTGGACTTGATACTATAAAAAGACCTTTAGATAGCCAATATATGATAATATTGCAATTTGAGTTATTTGACTTATAAGTAGTTTAATTAACTTAAAAGAGTTTTTGAATGAAAATTGATAAGCTAGTATTGCTAGGAGAAAAATGCAAAAAAAAAAAAAGGAAATAGATTGAAGATTGGTGAGTGGCAACAGGCGAGTCAATCTCAGAAGTGAGTGATTGAAAAACCACTTGTCGCTTGATAATGTGTGAATATGAGTTGATCTGCACGAGTTCTTTTCACTATATATCTAAAGTGCATAGGACTTGTTTATTACTTTTATCTTTAAATTCGAAGCAAAAATTTTATGCAATTGTGTATTGGATAATAAATCTCATGCATCACGAAAGTCATTTTAGTAATTTTCCATTTTGGGCTTTGATTAAAGACGATTATGACCCAACATACCCATTGGGCCTTACCTGGATCTGCCCATGATGAAATTTATGGTGTAAACACCCCCTGCAGTTGAGAAATATAATGGCCATAACTGTAAAGGAGTTTACCTCTTTTCCTGAAATTCTTTATAGAGCATCCCTTTGGTGTCCCCTTTTCCTTATGGAATTTAGGTTGCTGTTTTAGCATATTTAACTTGTGATTGGTTCTATGCATTCTGAGAGTCATTTGGAAAATTGCTTCAATGTAGTGAATCAACTTCGCTGAATATCTTGTTATTGATCATAGCTACTGGAGGAAACGAAAAGATAAGATAGTGGTTGCATTTCTCTTATCCTTCTCAGGACTATGTTTTGGTAGTTGACTAATATTATATTAATAGAAACATTGTAACACTTCAGGTCAACAGTTTGAACTTACCTATAATTTTGTCTCTACTGCTGGTCTGTTTACTTCCCATTTTCTTGTTTACATGCATTTTTCTTTATGTTATTAAAGTGAGCGTCAACATCAGACTTTAACATTATTCTTAGGTTTCCATGATGGAAAAAGATTATTATCTCGGGAGAATCTTAACTGGACGAGTTTCTTCTGGACTCATTCATGTCGGAGACAGAGTGCATGGCCTTCGTAAAACAGAATCTGGCGTGGAGAAAATTGAGGAAGGAAAGGTCAGGACCCTCAATCAGAACTCCTTGGATGCAATACTTCGATTCCTTTATAAGGATCCTTCTCATCGTATAGAAGTTGAATCTAATACTTTGTCAAGCTTACTTCATTTACATGTTCCACTTTCCATTTTTATCTGGGTAACTACTAACTTTTTAGCAGTCAGAATTCCATATCTTTTTTGAGTTTATCCAGTAAATATTTGCAGTTTCCTCTTTTCAGTGTAGCCTCATACTTCTATCTCATAAACCAGTTCCATACCATATTCTTTGAGAAATATGTATAAGTTCATTCATTGTAAGATATTGATATATTTTTGGTTGAGCAATATGTTTTTCATAGCTACTTTTCTGTTTAAGTGTTTACTGGATCCACTAGAAGCCCATATTCAGTTTTGTAGAAATTTTCCACTTGGATGAGAATAGTACAAGAATATTTTTCTTATTTCAAAGTGGTAAAAGAGTTTCCTGTTATACACAACATGAATACATGGTTCTTTTATATTCATGCTTGATCTGTTTCAGCTGATGGCTGCCTTCTACCTTTCTTGTAAATTGGGTGATACTGTTTGAATTCTTCATTTTAAATTGGTTTTTGCTATGCCAAAGTATAAAAGGATACCATTAGTTTTATTGCCATCAATGAAAATTTTGAAAGGACCATTAACAAATTTAGGCTTTGCAGTATAATATTTCATCATCTCTCATTATCATCTTTATGGTGGGAAAAAATAACTTCATGTGTTTTGGCTACCGTTGAATTGGTCTACAATAATTCCTAAATTGTTAAGTCTTCAACTTGATGTGATGGCTAGCTTCGTGATTGGTCTGACAGAATTGCAAGCAATGCGTCTTCATATTGGTAACTTATTCATGTTTATCATTTAGGTTGTGAAGCTAATGAAGAAGAAGGGGACAAGCATGGTTCTAATTGACAGTGCGGGGGCTGGTGATATCATATCAATGGCTGGGATGACGAGTCCATCAATAGGGCATACAGTGGCGAATGTGGAGGTATGCTAGTAATTTATTTGCACATGATGTAGGTAGAATATTTTAGAAGCTTTTCTTTTTAAAGGGATGAGGCAGGGTGGTTGTGAGAGGGAAGGGTTGCGTGTTAACACACCAATGATCATCTACTTCGATGCAATGCATGTTGTCACATTTTGGTAGATTATTCATATTGTTCTTTTCCTGTTGGCAGCAAATGCTATTACAAAGTATGCCTAACAGGATTTGGGACTACATACTTACTTCTACTGATGTTCTCACCTATCACAGCTATGAAGCATACCAAATTGCTCTTTTGTGGTTTGCATGTATGTATCTCCTCAGAGTTAGTAGTAGTGATTTAGTGTTGACATCATGTTCAAATTATATTTGGTTGTTTATTCTACCTAACTAAGTATAATGGGAAAGCCAATATCAGTCCGTGAAATTTACAAACAACACTCAGTACCAAAAAGTTTGTTTTATCAACTAAACCTTTAAATTTAATTCAGTACCCATGCATCCATAATTTGTCAAACACTGACATTTTTATACAGCCACTAAATTTTATTCGAGCGGAATTCCAAAGGAAAACCCTAGTTTAAACTTTTCCAGAAAGATCACTTAACACCTTCAACTTCTATTCTTTACCAAATAGATCTTCAACTTTTAATTTTTTTTAATCTTTTAACCAGAATGTGGTCATATAACTTTTCATGGCATTCAAAAGATTGATAGGCTTGTTCTGTTTCAAGGGGGATCAATGCTGTGGATTTAAGGGCTCGTAGGAGGCATCAATGTTATGGATTTAGAGGCTCACAGGGTAGTGTTAAAAGGAAGAAATGATTGGGAAGTTGATGTGAATGTAAAAAGAATTTCAATTCTAACTTTGATATAGTTGAATGGGACGGTTCAAATATTATTAGAAAAGGCCAATGCAAGTAAATATTATTAGGGTTACTGCAAAAATTTGCAGCTCATTTTAATGAGCAGTGGTGTCAAGTGAAGATATCTATCAGTTGAAGATTTCATGTGTTATTTATTATTTGCATGATGGTAACTGGGATTGCAAATTCTTGTGTATTCTATTGTATATAGCAATTTCTTGGTGAATCCATCATAAAAACATTTTAAATAATGATTGAATTCTTGTTTGTGAATTTGAGTTTGGTGGGGAAATATAAAATATCGTGCATTCATAAATATGCTTGCAAGGTTTTTTTTTGAAGAATTGCTTGTAAGGTTTTTTGATTATTTCTATTGGATTAAAAAATACTTTAACAAATCATTTAATCAGGTCCAATTGTCATTACAAATGAATTATTTGTATAATATGACTTAAAAATGCCCCCACTAGACTAAAAAATGAGAGTGCATTGAGATTGACTTCAAATATATTTTTCTAATCACGTTTGCTAGAAATGTTGCACTAGTGACCTGTT
>JAOTJB010001840.1:0-11915 GCA_027123815.1 Erythroxylum minutifolium | reverse complement strand
AACTACCTTTCCTTCCTGCATCAAAACACAACCTAAACCAATTCCAGATGCATCAGTATACATAACATACTCCTTACTAGAAGTAGGTTGAACTAATATAGGAGCTTTAGTAAGCATACTTTTCAAGTTATCAAAGCTACTCTGACACCTATCAGACCATTCATACTTCACTCCCTTCCATAACAGTTTAGTTGAAGGGGATGCTATCACCGAGAATCCCTTAAGAAACTGACGGTAATAACTAGCCAGACTTAGAAAACTTCTCACTTATGTTACATTCCGTGGTGGCTTCTAATTAACAATCGCTTCTATCTTACTAGGATCAACTTTAATTCCCTCATAAGAGACACATGCCTTAGAAATGATATCTCCTAAAGCCAAAAATCACACTTACTCAGCTTAGCATACAATTGTCTTTCCCTCAGAATCTGCAATACAATTCGAAGATGCTTAGTATGATCCTGTTCATTCCTATAATAGACTAGGATATCATCAATAAACACCACAGCAAACTGGTCCAAATAAAGCCTGAACACCCTATTCATCAGATCCATAAATGTTGTTGAAGCATTAGTTAACTCAAATGGTATTACTAGGAATTCATAATGTCCATAACTGGTCCTAAATACAATCTTCGGTACATCCACATCCTTTATCCGAAGTTGATAGTACCTCGATTGTAGATCTATCTTTGAAAACACTCCTGCATCTTTCAACTGATCAAGTAAGTCTTCAATCCTTAGCAACAGATACTTATTCTTCACTGTCACTCTATTCAATTGTCTATCATCGATGCACATCTGTAGTGTGTCATCCTTCTTCTTAACAAACAACACTGGTGCTCCCCACGGTGACACACTGAGTTGAATAAACCTTTTATCCAAAAGCTCTTGTAACTGGACCTTGAATTCCTCCAGTTTAATAGGAGCCATTCTGTTCAGTGCACTGGATATAAAGCAGTGCTAGGCATAATTTCAATAGATAACTCCACATCCCTTTCAAGAGGGAGTCTAGGCAATTCTTTCAAAAATGCATCTGGAAATTCATTCACTAAATGTAACACCCCCTTATCGTAGGGTACACACCGGGACGCCTGTAGGTCATTCCGGTACATATTCTATGATAAGGGAGCACTACGTGCAATCACTACAGTTACATTTACATGTGTAAAATTTACTATTCATTATTCATGTGCATATATGAATGCATGAACATAGCAAAACAATATTAAACACTCCTAACTCGTTCCAAATTATTATTTTACCCTTCCCATTGGTGAGGCGATGTTACACTACAAGAATGTCAAGCAGTTTATCCTTACCACCCTCCTTCTGGGAATGAAGCACAAAAGCTAGGTAAGCTTCACATCCTTTCCTCAGAAGCTTCTGAGCTTGCATAGCAAATACCACATTAGTTAAAGAACTAGTGCGAACGCCATGCAATACTATCTCAGACTAATCGGGTCTCCTAATCATAATTGTCTTAGTATTACAGTCAATTATTTCCTGATGCTTAGACAACCAATCCATACCTAGAATCAAATCAAATTCATGAAATGGCAATTTAATCAAATATGCTACATACTCAGTTTCATGAATCATGACAGGATAATTCCTAAACACTTGATTAACCAACACACTGCTGCCCAGAGGACTGGTCACATGTATGTCATACTCTAAATGATCTATAGGCGCCTTCATATCAAACATTTCTCCACCACAGATGTATGAATAAGTAGTTCTAAGGTTAACCAATGCATACATTTCAGAATCAAAGAGAGAAACAATATCAGTAATGACATCCGATACATCCTGATCCTCACGAGCTTTCAACGCATAAGCTCGAGCGGAAGCAGTAGGCACAGCTGGTCGATCTACTATTTTTGATTGGTTACTCCGAGGAATTTCTAGTACATCATATGCTTTGCATAATTGAGTATTCGCTAATATGTGCATACGAATTTTTACATATACAAATAATTGTACATGCATTCATGACATTTTAAGATTATAATTGGTTTCTAAATGTGATTAAAATGTGAATTATGGATTATTTGCGTTAAAATTTTATTTGGAGACTATGAGTATTATTGCAAAATTTTTGGTGAATTTTAAAAATTTTCTGAAAATTTGGGATATTTTTAGACTAGGAAAAATAAGAGACAAATAGACCAATGAAATTGTGACATTTGGCAGCCTTGCATATTGACAAATGGCCCACGTGCAAGGGATACACGTATTTTCTTGGAAAAGAGAAGGAAATTTTCGGTTGTTCTTCATCGAAAGCATTCAGCACTCAACTTTTCTTTCCTTGTTCTTTGTTCATCACCGAAGGATTTGCTTTTGGTTCTCACATCAATGATATACCTTGCAAAATAAATATTTCAACCCAGCTATTGTTTCGTTTCTTTTTATTCCTGCTTTTCCCCATTCACCAAAAGCTCTTATTCACTCTCACTACTGGAAAATTTTGCTAAAATCAAGTAAGTGAGCTTTCAATTTTCTGGTTATTGTACATGAATTTGGATGATGTTTTAGTGTGTAAATGAATGCATGCATGTGAAGTTATAGCAGTAAAGTTCGGAGAATACATGCCCTAAATGACTCAGATGAGGATTTGAAACTGTGAATGTGGGAAAAATGTTGGAATTTAAAGTTGCATGTGTGTTAATCGGATTTTAATGCTAAGTGTGAAGCTTGGATTTATAAATTGTGTACGTGTACTGATGAGTTAAGAAAATGAGTTAGAGGAATTATTTGCAAGTATTGGAGTTAACTAAGGTGAGATTGAGTTTCTGAAAAAGTTACAATAGAGAGAGAGAGAGAGTTGAAGATGGTAAAATATGTGTATGATCGGTTTTGGTGTTTTGAATATAAACTTAGATTTGAGTTGTTTTGGGACTAAGTTGAGTTGATATAGAAGTGAATAAGAGGGATAAATGTAAGGGCATATGTTTATGACGAGGAATTTAGTAGAAGAGAGGAAGAAGATGGAGCAGAGTTTCTGCAAAAACATGCAAAATTACGTGCAAAAATCGTGATTCTACAGTAGAAGGTAGTAGTGCAAAAATCAAACTTTCTAACACTAAACATTTTTGACATTTTTGCTATAACTTTGCCATCTGATCTCTAAATGACTTGAAACTTGAACCAATAGACTCCTAAGATATTTTTCTTTCGTTCCATAAAAATTTAGAGCCATCTGAATTGATTAGAAAAAGATGATTGACTCAAAATGAGGGTATGTGCTGGAATGTTATGAACTGGAGATTTTCAAGAACATTTGTCGGTATTTTAATTATAGCTTGATCGGTAGATTTCTAAATGGATTGATTCTTAATTCAAATTAAACTAGAGACATATGTATACAACTTCTTGAAAAAGTCGAATTTTAATTCTCTCTCTAATAAACTGTATTGATGTAGGCTGAATTAGACTAAGGTGTCTTCACCAAAGTTGTAGATTATTATCTTAGCTTTAAATTGGTATAAATTTTGTAATATTTGGATATTGGAATTGAGAGTTATGAAGTGTACAACTTGGAGGCATGATCATGCATTAGCCAAAATTTTAATGTACATAGTCTGTGGTATTTTGAGCATAACTCATTGAATACTGAACCAAATTGGATGAACTTGGTATCATTGGAAACCTAAGACAAAGAGGAAAAACTTTTTAGAAGGAAGTATTACCTAATTACCTCACCTTCTGGATGAGAATGATTGAGCAAAGTGGACCTAAAGGTCGACTGTGAAATAAATTTGGTTCGAGGGATTGAGTATGATTTCACATGATCGATCATGTGATAAGATTTAGGATAAGAAACCCAGATTTTTTGATATGAACATGCATCATACATATTCAGTATACATGAATGTGCATAATTGAATTCATAATTGTGCATAATAATGATATGTGTTTGTATTAAATGTTTTAGAGGGACCTATCGAACGACTGATTCCAGATATTTCTGGGACATCGAGGCAATAAGCAATAAGGGAGATTTTTGTAAGTGATTTAAACGGTAAAAGTTTGATGGATACGGTGAAATCAAACCTATGTCTTTATGGCCAACGCTAAGTAATCTCATTTTATATACTATTTTTTAATTGATTACAAACATTCAGCTTCTTTTAATTTTTTTGTTTGTTATTGAATTAAATTCGATATAGATTAATGTATACTGAAATGTGTACTAATTCCGGATATGAAGTCCGAAGTATTGATTGATGAATGTGATATTGAAGTGCTACTTGAATGGGAATATGATTGACTACTTGCTTTGCATGAAATGTCTGAAATGACTTTGTTTTGTTTTAAAACTGTTGAGTCCTATTTGTGGGTAAATAGGCATGCCTAGAAGGGTCTGCAGCTGCTTCTGTGACACTTCAGTGCCTTTTGTTATTGACACTTCAGTGTCTTCTGATATTGACACTTAGGTGTCAAGACTTTGGTCTCTTCTGTATAAGTCCCGTTACCCGCTTTTGTAAGTGGATTTAAGAGTCTTATGATTTTGTACTCTGATATCAGTTTGATTTTGGCAAAAGCTAAATTGTATTCTGTTTCTGAAGGGTTTATACCCTCTTGTGTTGAACAATTATGTTATTTATAAAACTCTGTTTTGTTCTGAATTTCTGTATCTGTTGTTGGCTTATAGTTTAGTTATTATTCACTAAGCTATATGCTTAGCACGGTGGACTTGACCCGTGTAGATTCTGAAAGAGGGACGTAGGAATTGGGACAAGACAACCACAATGGCCAAAGGAATCTGATTTTTGTTTTGTTCATTTGTATTTTGAGATTTTTTTTGGACTTGTATCTGATGTCTATAACTCATGAATTTTTATTTTGATGAATTTTACTAACTCTAGTTCAGACTGCTTCCCGAAATTTTGATATGCGATGTATGATTGTGGAGATTCTGGTAATGCATGTTCTGTATGTTTGTGTTCAGTATGTTCTGTGTGTTTGTGGTACTCGCAATATTCTCCCAGAGGGTATTTGGGTGCTATAATTGTTTGGTATCAGAGCATGGTTTAGGCGATTCTGGTTTAACCAGCGCTTAAATATTGCTTCTATTTGAGTGTACAAGTTGTGTTTTGGCCTAATGCGGTGTCCCATTTTTTTGTCTGCATAATTAACGATGGAAGGATCTCGCGATGCTATTGACAAAGTTGCTGAGAGCAATCAGCCGGAGCAAACTTGTCCAGTAATATCTGGACCCTCTAGGGTCAATCGAGGTGAAGCTAAGGTGCCACCTCCTCCTCCAACTCAGGGAGAGGCTTTGATTAAGCTGTCTCAGGATATGATGATGTTGTTGCATCATATGACTGTACCCAAGGCTCCAATTGATCAACTGCGGAAGTATGGAGCGAAGGAATTTACTGGAACATCTTTGGAGGAATATGAGAGAGCTAAATTCTAGATAGAGAAGCTAAATTCTAGATAGAGAAGGTGAAGAGGGTGTTGGATGAGATCGGTTGTCTAACAGAGCAAATGGTGCACTGTGCTTTCTCCCTTCTGCAGGGAACAACTTATGAATGGTGGAAGTTCGTTATGAGGAGTCCTCAGCTACCGATGCCTCTGACTTGGAATTTCTTTACCCAAGAGTTCCAAGCAAAATATATTACGGAAGCTTACAGAAAGGATAAGTGGAGGCAATTTTTGAACCTGAAATAAAGAAACTTATCGGTTGCTGAGTATGATCGGGAGTTGAACCGATTCAGTAAGTATACCCTTGAATCTGTGCTTACTGAGGAGTTCCGACGTCATCAGTTTGAGGATGGATTGCATGATTCCATCAAGGAGCATCTAGCAGCAATTACTCTATTGCAGCAAGTGACGTACCATTAGCTGGTACAGGCTGCAATTAAAATTGAGAGACAGGAGATGGTTAGGAGAGAAAGGAGTCAGACAAGGGGTTTTGGTAGAGGAGGCCAGTCCTTGGGGAAACAAAATCAGGAAGGTACTACTTCTGTACCAGAAAATACTCAGAGATTAGTGACACGGGGAAAGCAACAAAACTTTCCCTCTTCGGCTGTTTCTGGTAGGGAGTCATCTGAAGGTTGAGGTTTTGAACCCCTGGAGTGCCCTGATTGTTCTGTACATCATTGGGGTGTTTGCAGAAGGGCTATGGGAGCCTGTTTTCGCTGTGGTAGTATTGAGCATAAGATAGCCAATTGCCCTCTCAACCAGGTTCAGACATCATAAGCCAGTCGAGAGGTCTTTCATTCGTCTACTGGGAACAGAGGATGTAGTAGAGGTTGAGGAGGATCTAGGCAGAATAGACCGAATCGGAGTAACCAATTGAAAGCAGTAGATCAACCAACTGTGCCTACTGCTTCAGCTCGAGCTTATACACTGAAAGCTCATGAGGATCAGGATGCACTGGATGTCATTGTTGGTATTATTTCTCTTTTTGATTCTGAAATGTCTGCATTGATTGACCCTGGATCTACTCATTCGTATATCTGTGTTGGAGAAATGTTTGATATGAAGGTGCCTATAAATCAGTTAGAGTATGACATGCATGGGACTAGTCCTCTGGGCAGTAGTGTGTTGGTTAATCAAGTGTTTAAGAATTGTCCTGTTATGATTCATGGAACTGAGTATGTAGCAGATTTGATTACATTTCCATTTCATAAATTTGATTTGATTCTGGGTATGGATTGGTTGTCTAAGCATCGGGCAGTAATTGATTGTAATACTAAGACAGTTATGTTTAGGAGACCCGATCAGTTTGAGATAGTATTGCATGACATTCATACTAGTTCTTTAACTAATGTGGTATCTGTTATGCAAGCTTAGAAGCTTCTCAGGAAGGGATGTGAAGCTTACCTAGCTTTTATGCTTAATTCTCAGAAGGAGGGTGGTAAGGATAAACTGCTTGACATTCCTGTAGTGAATGAATTTCTAGATGTATTTCTGGAGGAATTGCCTAGACTCCCTCCTGAAAGGGATGTGGAGTTATCTACTGAAGTTATGCCTGGCACCGCTTCTATATCTAGAGCCCCGTACAGAATGACTCCTACTGAACTGAAGGAATTGAATGTGTAGTTACAAGAGCTTCTGGATAAAGGGTTTATTCGACCCACTGTGTCACCGTGGGGAGCACCAGTGTTGTTTGTTACGAAGAAGGATGGCACACTATGGACGTGCATCGATTATAGACAATTGAATAGAGTCACAGTGAAGAATAAGTATCCGTTGCCAAGGATTGAAGACCTATTTGATCAGTTGAAAGATGCAGGAGTGTTTTCAAAGATAGATATGCGATCGGGGTATTAACTTCGGATAAAGGATGTGGATGTACCAAATACTGTATTTAGGACCCGTTACGGACATTATGAATTCCTAGTAATGGCATTCGGGTTAACTAATGCTCCAACAGCATTTATAGATATGATGAATAGAGTGTTCAGGCCTTATTTGGACCAGTTTGTTGTGGTGTTTATTGATGATATGCTAGTCTATTCTAGGAATGAACAGGATCATACTGAGCATCTCCGAATTGTATTATAGACTTTGAGGGAAAGACAGTTGTATGCTAAGTTGAGTAAGTGTGATTTCTGGCTTCAAGAGATATCATTTCTAGGGTATGTTGTTTCTTTTGAGGGAATTATAGTTGATCCTAGTAAGATAGAAGCGATTGTTAATTGGAAGCCACCACGGAATGTAACAGAAGTGAGAAGTTTTCTAGGTCTGGCTGGTTATTACCGTCAGTTTGTTAAGAGATTCTCGATAATAGCATCCCCTTTAACTAAACTGTTACGGAAGGGAGTGAAGTATGAATGGTCTGATAGATGTCAGAGTAGCTTTGATCAGTTGAAAAGTATGCTTACTAAAGCTCATGTATTAGTTCAACCTACTTCTGGTAAGAAGTATGTTATGTAAACTGATGCATTTGGAATTGGTTGAGGTTGTGTTTTGATGTAGGAAGGAAAGGTAATTGCTTATGCCTCTGGGCAACTAAAGACATGAACAGAATTACCCTACTCATGATCTGGAACTTGCAACAGTAGTGTTTGCCTTAAAAATTTGACAGCATTACTTGTATGGTGAAAGGTGTAGAATTTTCACAGATCATAAGAGTCTGAAGTATCTGTTTAGCCAAAAAGAACTTAATATGAGAAAACGACATAAGTTGGAACTGTTCAAGGACTATGATTGTATTGTGGATTATCATCCCGGTAAGGCTAATGTTGTGGTAGATGCCTTGAGTCGGAAGACCATTTCAGCATTATCACTTAAACAGAGTGAATGGGAATTTGTATCTAAAGGAGCTTTAATAGCTCAGTTAAAAGCAAGGCCTATCTTAAGACAAGAAATTTGTGATGCTCAGAGAGCTGGTGATAAGTTACAACAACTTTTCTTTGCTACTCAGGAAGGTAAACAGTCTGATTTTTCTGTGTAAGGAGATGGTGAATTGTATTATAAAGATTGGTTGTGTTTGCTAGCCAATGATGAATTGAAGAAGAAGCTATTGTTTGAGGCTCATAATACAGTACTTACTATGCATCCTAGTGGAAACAAGATGTATCAGGATCTGAAGCAGCATTAATAGTGGTCAGGTATGAAACAGGATGTTATGGATTATGTAGCTAAATGTCTGACGTGTTAATAGGTTAAAGCTGAGCACCAGGTTCCATCCAGTTTGTTTCATCCTATTTCTATTCCTCAGTGGAAATGGGATAACATTACTATGGATTTTGTCACTGGACTTCCTCTCACTCAAAGGAAGCATGATGTGATATAGGTGACTGTGGATAAGTTTACCAAATCTGCTCATTTTTTCCCTGTTTTCCCTGACTATTCTTTGGATAGACTCGTGGATTTATATGTGAATGTGATAGTGAGATTGCATGGAGTATCGTTGTCGACTATTTCTAATCATGATCCTTGATTTACTTCGAGATTCTGGAAAAGTTTACAGAAAGCATTGGGTACTCTGGTTAAGTTTAGTACTACTTTCCATCCCCAAACAGATGGACAATCTAAACGAGTTATATAGATATTATAAGATATGTTGCGGGGTTATATGTCGGAGTTTCCCGGGAGTTAGGATAATTATCTGACTTTGATGGAGTTTGCTTACAATAACAATTATCAGACGAGCATTGGCATGGCAGCTTATGAAGTGTTGTATGGTAGGAAGTGTAGAACTCCAGTATATTGGACTGAGTTGAGTGAAACAAGATGATCGGGCCAGAAATTGTGAAAGATAATGAAGAAAAGATTCAGATCATTCAGCAAAGGTTGAAAGCTGCCAATGATCGGCAGAAATCCTATGTTGACCTAAAAAGAAGAGATATTGAGTATCAGGTAGGAGATAAGGTATTCTTGAAAGTATCACCATGGAAGCACATACTTCAGTTTGGGAAGAAATGTAAGCTTAATCCGCGATACATTGGTCTTTATGAAATTCTTAAAAGAGTTGGACTAGTAGCTTATCAGTTGGCTCTTCCTGAAGAATTGGCCAAGATACATGATGTGTTCCACGTTTCTATGCTAAGAAGATATTGGTCTGATGTGACACATAAAATTCTAGTGTAAGAAATTTAGGTACAATCAGATTTGTCGTATGAAGAAGGGCCAGTTTCTATATTAGCTCGAGAAGTCAGGTAACTTAGGAATAAACAAATTCCTTTGGTAAAAGTACTCTGGCAACACCATAGACTTGAAGAAGCAACATGGGAACCAGAAGAAACCCTAAAAGCTCAGTATCAGCAAATATTCATATCAGGTATGAATTTCGAGGACGAATTTTTCTTAAGGAGGAAAGAATTGTAACAACCCATATTAGGGGTTAGAATATTGAGAAATTTCAGTGCACTTTATGCTTTGCATAATTGAGTTTTCACTTATATGTGCATATGTAATTTTGGACATACAAATATTTGTACATGCATTCATTGACATTTCCATGTATAACTAGTTTTAAAATTTCAATTAAGATGAGAATTGTGGTTTTTAGGTGTCGAAATTTATTTGGAGATTATTAGTAATATTTCGAAATCATTGGAAATATTAGGAATTTTTTCTGAAAATTTTAGGGTATTATGGATTAAGAAAAATAGTCAATTGGCATGTAGCATCTTTATATGGATGACAAATGGCCCACATGTAATGGGGCCATGCGTCAATGGGTTGTTAAAGCACATGTCACAAGTTGTGTATGGTAAAGTTACTTAAGCTCTTTGTTGTTTCTTTCCAGATTGTCTGGTCTTTACCAAAAGCTACTGATCCTTCATCACTAAAACACTAGTTTGGATTCTTATAACAGTATTGTACTTTGCAAGACAAATAATTTACTCCAGCTGTTAGATTGCTTCCCTCTAGTCTTGCTTTTCAGCCATCATCGAAACCTCACTGCTGGAGATTTATTTATGCTTCCACCAAAGGTTACTGTTAGAGTTTTTGTTAAAACAAGGTTAGTAAAGTTTTAACTTTCAGAGTTTTGTGAATGATACTATTAATATCTTAGAATTGGGAATAAATACATGCATGAGTTGGATAATACTAATACGGTAACAGTGCTGAAAGACGTGTTGATAGTATTGTGCAGAGGAAGTGTAATACTGATCGCATGGGGTTTGTTCATAAAGTGTTTAAAGGATTTGGTGAGATTTTAATATAAATGAGAGTTAAATGAAGTGAAAGAATAGAGGAAAGTGAAAAGAAAAGCATCAAATGAAAGATAGGAATTTACAGTAGAGAGAGAGAGAGTTAAAGATGGTAAAATATGTGTATGATCGGTTTTGGTGTTTTGAATATAAATTTGGATTTGAGTTGTTTTGGGACTAAGTTGAGTTGATATAGAAGTGAATAAGAGGAATAAATGTAAGGGTATAAGTTTGTGATGAGGAATTTAGTAGAAGAGAGGAAGAAGATGGAGCAAGGTTTTTGCAAAAACATGCAGAATTACGTGCAAAAATCGTGATTCTACAGTAGAAGGTGGTAGTGCAAAAATCAAACTTTCTAATACTAAACAGTTCTGACTCTTTTTGCTATAACTTTGCCATCCGATCTCTAATGGACTTGAAACTTGAACCAATAGACTCCTACGACATTTTTCTATCTTTGCAAAAAATTTTAGATCCATCTGAATTGATTAGAAAAAGATTGATTGACTCAAAGCGAGGGTATGTGCTGGAATGTTATGAACTGGAGATTTTCAAGAACATGCTTTGGTATTTTAGTTATAGCTTGACCTGTAGATTTCTAAATGGATTGATTATTAGTTAAGATTAAACTAGAGACATATTTCTACAATGTTATTGAAGAGGTCAAATTTTAATTCTGTCTCTAAGATTTTCAAAATTGGCATGAAATTGTGTCTTGGCTTAGACTGTAGCATTACAAGGGACAGAAATCATATCATGTGGTTATTGAATAAACTGTATTGATTTAGGCTAAATTAGACTAAGGTGTCTTCATCAAAGTTGTAGAGTATTATCTTAGATTTAAATTGGCATAAATTTTGTAATTTTTGGATATTGGAATCGAGAGTTATGAGGTGTACAACTTGGAGGCATGATCATGCATTAACCAAAATTTCAATGTACATAGTCTGTGGTATTTTAAGCATAACTCATTGAATACTAAACCAAATTGTATGAACTTGGTATCATTGGAAACCTAAGACAAAGAGAAAGAACTTTATAGAAGGAAGTATTACTAATTACCTCACCTTCTTGATGAGAATAATTGAGCAAAGTGCACCCGCAGGTGGATTGTGAAATCAATCTGGATTGAGGGATTGAGTATGATTTCACATGCTCGATCATGTAATAAGATTTAGGATAAGAAACCTGGATTTTTTTTGACATGAACATGCATCATACATATTCAGTATACATGAATGTGCATAATTGAATTCATAATTGTGCACAATAATGATATGTGTTTGTATTAAAT